>BPTQ01000001.1:15394181-15536445 GCA_019973895.1 Chrysanthemum seticuspe
GATCAAATGATACACCTGGATCAAAGTCGATTGAAGAATCATCACCTGGACCAAAGCCCACGACAGAACCAAGACCCAAGAGGAAATCGTCCAGGCCTGTGTGGCATAAAGATTATGTCACAAAATAACTATCTTTATTTATTGATTATGTTTGAGTCATATTAGGAATGTCTTTGAGTCATATTAGGAATGTTTTTGTGCTGGAGAACAACTTGGAGAACAAGTTGGAGTATCTTGTTTAGGTGTGTTACGTATGTGTCTTGTGGTACAAGTCAGTTATTCGGCTATATATACCGAATACCTTATTAATAAAAGACATAGTTTTACCAAATAAATCTCTGTTTTCTCTTCTCTATTCTAACGGAGCTTGCACACGCTATAGTGGTGCTACCTTGATACGGTTAGGTCGTATCAATTGGTGCTTTCATTGTTATGGACGAAAACGCGATACGTTTACTGCTCAAAGAGCAGTCCGATGCTTTTCAAGCACAGTTTGCTGCGCTACACGCAGAGTTACAGGTTACAAAAGGGCTGTTACAATCGCGTCATGGAGCAGGTGGTGACCCAGGATCGTTGTTACCACGATCCATGCGATTGGATGTGCCAAAATTTACTGGTGCAGATTCAGAAAGCTGGATATTTGCCATCAACGAGTATTTTGCTCTTCTTGCAACACCAGAAGACCAGAGGTTAAGGGTTGTGGGTTTCAACCTTGAAGGTGACGCGGCGGAATGGTTTAGATGGATGACGCGCAACAAGTTGATCACCAATTGGGACGGGTTTTTGGACAGTGTTAGGAATCGTTTTGGGCCATCGAAGTATGAAGACCCTCAAGGAGCCCTCTCTAAACTGTTACAAACGGGTACTGTAGCACAGTATCAAAGTGAGTTTGAAAAACTCATGAATCGGGTCACGAATATATCGGAAAATCTGCTAATATCATTCTATGTATCTGGTCTCAAGCTAACGTTACAAAGAGAACTTCTTATCTCTAAGCCTGCGACGTTAGGTGACGCATTTTCTTTGGCGCGTATTACTGAGGCACGCATGGAAGACCAAGGGTCTCTTACATATGTCAACACAACCAAAACTGTGGCCAGCGTGGTTAGTCAAAAACAGACTACACCACGTTTTGCTACTCGAACCGACGCGGGTAAACCACCCCTGTTACCAACTCCCACAACTGTTAATGCCAATGCTAAGCCACTTGCTATTAAATGGATATCTCCAGCGGAACGACAAGAACGACTCAATAAGGGGTTGTGTTTTAATTGTGATAACCGTTGGGTGCGAGGTCATAAGTGTCCTGCCAAATTTATGTTGCTCATGACGGACGAGGAGGACACCGACGAGCAGGCACTGGATGTGGAGCAAGAGGAAGCTGTGGAAAGTGGCGACATCTCTTGTCTTAACTCTTTGGTCGGTCACGGGAGTCCACGGTCATTACAACTATGGGGTACCTTGGGGAGCGGTCAGGTGCATATACTTATTGACAATGGGAGTACTCATAACTTTGTCCAACCAGGAGTAGTCGAGAGAATGAAGTTACCGATCACTTCTACGAAACCTTTTAAGGTGTATATTGGCAGTGGTGCGACCTTGTTATGTGAGAATATATGTTCTAAGGTAAAACTCCAGATGCAGGGGTTATGTGTAGACGTGGATTTGTATGTACTTCCTATGAAGGGACCAGATATAGTGTTGGGCATCCAATGGCTGCAAAAATTGGGCAAAGTGACACATGATTATGCACAGCAGACGATGGAGTTTACACTTGGGGACCAAACGTATCTACTGCAGGGGGACGAGTCACTTCGCATGAAGCGAATTAGTTTACATCATATGCGCGCCTTGCTAGAAACGGATGACGTTTATGGGGTGTATGAACTCTACCATGTGTCCGCGACTGGTGATGATTCAGAGGGTACTCAGGTTGCAACTGGACCCGCACATCCTGAGATCGCTCAACTTTTGGAGCGGTTTGCTGGTCTCTTTCAGGTACCGACTACTTTACCACCATACCGTAGCATTGATCATCGTATTCATTTATACCCTAATACCAAGCCTGTGAATGTTCGGCCCTATCGATATCCACATTACCAGAAAGGGGAAATGGAGAAGCTAGTTAATGAGATGTTAAACCAAGGAATCATACGTGTCAGTCATAGTCCTTTTTCGTCACCAGTGTTGTTGGTGAAAAAGAAGGACGGAAGTTATCGTTTTTGTGTAGACTACCGTGCTTTAAATGAGGTTACCGTCAAGGATAAGTTTCCCATTCCGACAGCGGATGAGATGTTTGATGAGTTAGGGGGGGCCGTTATTTTTACCAAATTGGATTTGCGGGCCGGGTATCACCAAATTCGGGTGCATGAGCGGGACGTGTACAAAACCGCTTTTCGTACGCATGACGGCCATTATGAATTTCTAGTAATGCCGTTTGGGCTTACTAATGCGCCATCTACTTTCCAAGCGACCATGAACCGGTTATTTTCACCATATTTGCGTAAATTCGTAATTGTTTTTTTTGATGATATATTGGTTTATAGTACTACTCTTACTGCCCATGTAGAGCACCTGCAATGTATTTTTCAGTGTTTACAGGATCATCAGTTCTATGTTAAACAATCAAAGTGCGTGTTTGGGTCAACGACAATCGATTACTTGGGACACATTATTTCGGGACAGGGTGTTGAGATGGATCCACAAAAGATAACAGCAGTGGTAAATTGGCCTGTGCCTACGACACAACGTCAGGTACGGGGGTTTCTCGGGCTCGCGGGTTATTATAGACGGTTTATCAAGCATTTTGCTTTTGTGGCCGCACCTTTATCTGATCTTCTTCAGAAAGACGGTTTCAAGTGGGGCGATTTGGAAAGTAAGGCTTTCGAAAGCCTTAAAAATAAGTTGACACATGCACCTATTTTAGCTCTTCCAGATTTTAATGAGACGTTTGTAATTGAAACCGATGCATCCGAGGTCGGTATTGGAGCAGTTTTGTTGCAAAAAGGGCGACCACTCAGTTTTTTTAGCCGCAAGCTGGGACCCCGTATGAGGGTGGCCGCGACTTATCAAAAGGAGCTTTTTGCCATTGTGGAAGCCGTTTACAAGTGGCGGCAATATTTAATTGGTCGCCGTTTCATCATTCGTACGGATCACAAGAGTATAAAAGAACGCATGCACCAGGTTATTCAAACACCACTACAGCAGAAGTATGTCAGAAAGCTTATGGGTTTTGATTTCGTTATTGAGTATAAATCGGGGGCATCGAACCAGGTGGCGGATGCGTTATCACGTATGTTCGAAGAAGATAACGGGGCTATCGCAGCGTTTATGGCTTTGAGCCGACCGTTAGTCAGTTTACTTGAAGATCTTAAGCAAGAAAACGAAACTTTGGACGAGCTCAGGCAGATTCATCAGAAGTTGGATCAACAGGAAGTCTTAGTGGGTTTTAGACGAGAACATGGATTGTTATTTTTTCGTGATCGTTATTATATTGGGGAGGAATCTAAATTAAAGGGACTGTTATTATCAGAATTTCATGAAACTCCTATTGCAGGTCATGGTGGTGTGAAGAAGATGTTGGTTGGGTTGTCGGCACTGTTTCACTGGAAGGGCATGCGGAAATCAATTGAGAACTTCATCAAGAATTGTCTAATTTGTCAACAAACTAAGTATTCCACGCAGGCAACAGGTGGATTGTTACAACCTCTGCCAACGCCATCCACGGTATGGGAGGACGTTTCCATGGATTTTATTACCGGGTTGCCCGCGTCTAAAGGTCTAACAGTCATCTTGGTAGTAGTGGATCGATTTACCAAGTATGCGCACTTTGGACCGTTATCTACAGGTTTTAATGCGCCAAAAGTAGCGGATATGTTTGTGGAAATGGTGGTTAAACTCCATGGGTTTCCTAAAACTATTGTGTCTGATCGAGATCCCATCTTTCTTAGTAAGTTTTGGAATCAGTTGTTTGTAGCTAGCGGGACTCAATTAAACCATAGCACGGCGTATCATCCTCAGACGGATGGTCAAACAGAAGTTGTTAATCGTGGGCTTGAACAATATTTACGGGCTATGGTGTCAGATCATCCACATCATTGGGTTCGTCTTTTGCCTTGGGCCGAATATAGTTACAATACCAGTTTTCATAGTAGTATCAAGATGACTCCATTTCAAGCCTTGTATGGGCGTGTTCCACCTTCAGTTATTCCATATCCAGCCGGGTCATCTAAGGTGGCAGCCGTGGACGAATTCTTGGTTGAACGAGACGTATTGCTACATCAACTTAAGCAAAATTTGATGGCTGCTAAGAATCGAATGGAAATAAAAGCTAATCGAAAACGTCGGGAACTCGAGTTCAACATTGGTGATATGGTGCTCGTTAAATTGCAACCGTATCGACAGGTTACTTTAGCAAGGCGACTTTCTAATAAATTAGCCAAGAGGTATTATGGTCCATTCGAGGTGTTGGAGTGTGTGGGCAAGGTGGCGTATCGTCTTGGTCTTCCCTTGACAAGTAAAATACATCCAGTTTTTCATGTATCAATACTTAAACCTTTCTCAGGACTGGGTCAGGAGATCGTTGCTAATTTACCTGAGGAGGAGCTTGATGGACATCCTGTTGAGCAGCCATTGTCAATTTGTGATACTCGAATCGTGTTGCAAAAAGGCATACCGGTTAGGCAAGTGTTGGTGCAATGGAGTGGAAGAGCACCCGAAGAGGCGACGTGGGAATGGTTGTCAGAGTTCAAGATTGCTTATCCATCTTATCACCTTGAGGACAAGGTGATTTTTGAAGGCGAGGGGAATGATACACCTGGATCAAAGTCGATTGAAGAATCATCACCTGGACCAAAGCCCACGACAGAACCAAGACCCAAGAGGAAATCGTCCAGGCCTGTGTGGCATAAAGATTATGTCACAAAATAACTATCTTTATTTATTGATTATGTTTGAGTCATATTAGGAATGTCTTTGAGTCATATTAGGAATGTTTTTGTGCTGGAGAACAACTTGGAGAACAAGTTGGAGTATCTTGTTTAGGTGTGTTACGTATGTGTCTTGTGGTACAAGTCAGTTATTCGGCTATATATACCGAATACCTTATTAATAAAAGACATAGTTTTACCAAATAAATCTCTGTTTTCTCTTCTCTATTCTAACGGAGCTTGCACACGCTATAGTGGTGCTACCTTGATACGGTTAGGTCGTATCATGTTAAGCTATATATATTAAAATAATATCCGCATGTTGAGGAAGCTGATTGATCTTATCAGCATAAAATGTTTTAGTTCATTAAATTCTGCATTCACCTATTTTCATATATATTATATACTATGGTTAGTGACTTCTTGTTGAGATATAGTCTTGGATAAGCATGTAGTTAATATATTTTTTTTGTGTTATATTAATACTTGATGAAAAATTATATCAATGAAAAATACACTTAAAATCCAACCCATTTATATATTTTGCATCAAGTATTATATAATACTCACAAAAAAAATAACCACATAGGGTGACCCAATGGTTTGGATTTGGTCTCCTAAGTGGTTAAAGTCCCTGGAGGTCCCAGGTTCAAACCTTGGGGAGAAAATTAATCCTCATGTGGCCACGGAGGTTCACCTGCGATGACTCCGGGCTATTCAAAAAGGGTAGTCGCCCTGGGATTAGTTGACCCGCAATGTCGAGTCGGAACCCAGGTTAAAAAAAAAAAAAAAATAGTTAAGGTCAACGTTGAATCTGACTCTAAAAAGTTAAGGTCAACGTAGATAGTATATATTAAACTTTTTGAATTTTGACTTTTTAGAATATCTTTGTGACTGTTTTATCCTTCTCCATTAATATAATAGTTGAAAAACATAAGGGTAAAATGATCCCTAATACACGCAAGATTCGTAATTCAAAAGGTTTGGAATATAATAGCAAAAGAAAATTAAAAAATGGCTACACAATATTGAAAATGTTTCATTTTTTTTTATTGTTATATATTTTTTTACATGTTCTAAACAGAACTTGAATCTTCAATCATTTAATTAAAAAGCTTCTCACACAACAAATGATACATTTGGTCATCATTTCACATATGTTAAGGAGTTGCTCACGTGTATACATTTAAGAAGTGTTTGTTTTAGGTTCTTCGTGTAATTCCAATTAAGATCGTCTCTTATTCTTTAATTACTAGACGAATATCCTTTGAGATTTTATAGCGGCAGATAGTTTCAGTGATAAAAAATAATTTGCGGGTTATAAGAAAAATAATAAAATTTTGATGATTTGAGGATTAAACATAATGTTTTGAAACCCGTTTCGACCCGGGCGGTTCACCTGGTTGAAACAGTTCCGGTAAAAAAAAATGGGTCAAATTAAACCGGTCAACCCGTCGGGTTGGGTCGAAAAAAAGGGGTCATATTAAACCGGGTTAACCCGCCGGGTTTGAAGCGCCCCGGGTCAACCCGGTTTTCGATGTGTATTAATAGTGTGTTAGTTTCCAGCTTTGCATATACTTTCTGAAAATAATGTAAGTTTCCTTAGATAGATGATTGGATTTTTAAGTTTAACCATCACTGGATTTTTCACTTTTTAAATTTGGCACTTTTTATTTTATAGATAGTATAGATAATTAAGTAGACAATGCGTTACTTAAAATCCGATTATCAGCTATTTTTGTTGATGAAATTACTTTTATGCTTGAATGTTTTTTCCTTTTTTCCTCTTCTCAATCTATGATTATAAATAATCAAACCTATCTAGCTTTATGGCATATTAACTTTGATTTAGATCAATCTCACTTTTATACAATCTTTAAAATAAATATACATGTGGACAATTCGTTACAAGAACATCAGGTCACAAACATCATCAACATGTCTTTGCGTTTCTACAACAAATTAGAATGGTCAACAACATAAATTACGATATTTTAATTCAATTTTTTGTTCTTTTTTAGTTATTTGAAGATTTTTTGGATTATCAATATGTTTTAGTTTCAAAAAGTTTCTTTTTTTCAACAAGGTAGACTCATTTGTTTCTTTTTTCGTGCTCATTATGCCATATATATGTATATATTTTTGTTATTATTCTTTTAAATACCCGTGAATTTCACGGGTCTTTTAGCTAGTATATTATATACTATGGTTAGTGACTTCTTGTTGAGATATAGTCTTGGATAAGCATGTAGTTAATATATGCTTCTAAGTTTTTTTTTAAAGCATTTGGTCAAAAAAACTAATGGTGTAAGTATGGACTACATGGGCAATACTTTGCATAGTGGTGACTGGAGTTCCTCCATTTTGGGCTATTACATGTTCTTTGTCTACCGGATGCAGTTTTTAAAGGGAGAATATGGATTAGAATTGCCTTGTTTTGCTATGTCCATTATTATTTTTATATAAGGCTCACACATCCATTGATATATACCACGATTAGCTCTTTAGTTTTACTAATCTGTTATACTAGTTTTAGAACTCGTGTACGCACGGGGTTTGAGCGAATAATAATATTTCAATAACTCTGCTTTAAATTTAAATATTGTGACAATTTATAAGTCCATGATTTTGTAATGTTTAAGATTTTTCTTTTAAATTATATTAAAATTTTCAGACTAATATAGTTACAATACCGGTGCATGCACGAGTTTTACATAATTTTTTCATTATATGTTAATTTAGATAAACACTTTGTATAGATTTTTTTTTTGCACGAACAATTTGACTTTTTTAATCTAACATGGTATTTACGTTAATCTTATTTAAATTTAATAATTGATATTATGTTCTAGATATTATATATGTCTAGTAGCACATAATAACCCTTGAAAAAACATGTGTCATTGTTATAGGTACAATTTCGTTTATTTATTTCCATCTCACATTAATCATAAGGCCGTTTATTCATTTTGATATTTATATTCATGTTACTTATAATTTAAGCATTTTTTTAATTTATTAAACTCGTGCGCGGGTTAATTTATAAAGAAGAATGACATGAGTCGTTATAGAATAAGAATAGTAAAAGAATAATGCTTTTCCGAGTATCCTTACTTAAACTCATAAAGAGGAATAACATGAGTAATTCGTAATTTTATATATTAATTTACATCTCATAGTAACTCATGCTTTTCTTTTTTATTTTTATAATTTCGTACAAATACATTAAGTTAATATCACTGATAACAATATTTATAAATAACAACATGTGTTGTATTTGTTTTTAAAAAAATATAAAGTATCGGGGTATAAATTCGAGTTAGGTATTTATTAAATTTAAAATGTTATTAAAAACATAAAAATTGATAAGCATACTTAAGTCCATATAATTTATTTAACATTTAACAAGTAAAGTTTTATTCATAATCTCCTCATTTTTCTTAAGTTTTTCTTTACAAAATTGGCACACGTGTTTTTGTATAAATTTATCTTGTTGGATAAAATGGAACATGATTTGCAAGCCTAAAAATGGGACTAACTATATGCCTAAAGGGATGTGGCAATAAGTTATTGGTTTGTGAATAAGCGGGTCCCTCTCATATCTGTCACCAATAAGATACTGACACATAGGTTTAGGCATGTCATTAGGCACACCATTTAGGCATGCCAATCAATGCTCGGATAAAATTTAGTTGAGTTTGTCCAAATTGAAGTCAATTTTGACTTTCATTGACCAATAGAAAAAATAAATTTTGTCACGTACACAAAATAATATACTTCCATCGATCCAATTACAATACTTAATTTTTTTCACATTTTAAATATCTCTTATTATATAAGATTTACGTTTCTCTACTTTTAATATATATCTTCAAATTATTTTAATAAGATGAATATAGTCATCTTTTTATTTAAACTAATCAATCTTACCTTAAATAGGATATTTTATTTGAGAAAAGATTCGGTACGAAGAAAAACTAAAATGAAAAAAATAAGAATGATTTATAATCACACATTTCAAATAAAATAAAGAATTTTAAGACAATATGCATTTAATTTTATATGTGTATCTTATATGTGTGGTTGTAGTTTATTTTCATCAGTAGTTTTTCTTCTCAATTTGACCCTAACTCAATTTTATATTTCAATTTCCATCTTATTTAAACATATCCATCTTATCTTAAATAGGACATTTTATATTTCTATTTCCGAATATTTGTCATCCCCTCTTATTCAAACATATAAATATTATTTTCTAGAATTTTGAAGTGTTTAGAATTTGAAAGAAGTTCTATCGTCAATGGTAAATTAAATTTCAAAAATGTTGACCTGTATATTAAATTACTAGCACGACACATGTGCGTTGTGGGGATACCCTATGATTACAAGTTGCATCGAGTAATATTTTTTGTATTTACATTTTTTTTGATAATAATTTTCTATAATGCGGGAAACTTATTTCCAGCAACTTTAAGAGACGATGTGATAAACTTATCACATATTTTAAATTTCACATTATAATTGATAAGAGTATGTTTGGCCAAGATAGGAGTAGCAAGAAACGGTAGCAGTAAGCATTAACAAGAAGTAATAGTTGTTTATTTCGATAAAGTGTTTTGCAACATAGTTACAGAGTCATAAATTAGTAAGTGAAAAGGCTTGTTGCTCGTAAATGCCACTCGAAATAGCGTTTACAAAAATTAGAAACGCTAGTTGCTTGCTAAAAACAATAAAAAAATAATAACATTTTATGCAAAGCGCTAGCCGTTAGTTCCTAATTGCTTCAAAATACTTATAAATGTTTGCTACCAAACATAACCTTTATAAGATTTTTTTTTTTTTTTTTATTTTTTTTTTTTTAATTTTAATACATTGCAAGCATGTTATATATTTAGTATTGTTAACTAAAAGTATATCAATAGAACTTAATTTACTTTCAGAATCATATATTGCGCTACATATTGATAGATACTTTATACTATAATAAATGAACAAAACAATAAAACTGAAAATAAACTTTGTCAAAGTTTAAGGTAGAAGAAAACGTTTGCTTTTGTAAGTATAGTTTTTATCTTTTTGTTTAAATCAACCGATTATAGCATAACAACGCAAGTTGTAGTTGACAAACAAATTATTTTTCTCTAGTTCGTCAAACCGTAATCCTCCTCCACCACTTACTGTCGTTTCACTCCACCACTGATTATCCTTCCGCCGTTGATACCAGTGATCAAATCCTCCATCTATTGCCCTATTTCTTCTTTAACATCGATCTTTTACCAACCGATTCCTCATATGATTGCCCAATCATTTACATCGTATATCTATGTTTCTCTTTATAAAGTTTTTGGCTATATTTACTTTTTCATATATATTTGTTTTTTGGTTGAATCACTGACTCGTCAATGTTGTGTGATTAATACATTCCACAAATATTTTTTTTTATTTTTTATTTATTATTTTTTTTTGACTGTATTAGTTGTAATTTTACTTGAAACAATGTTTTATGGATTATATTATATGTGGGTATTAAATGGTCAATATATCTATGTTTTGGTGCATAATTTAGTTGTATATTTTGCTTACATAAGTTTAATTGCTTAAAACTTAGATATGTGTAATGGTTGTAATATATGTTTAAACGGTTGTAATGCTTTAAAAATGTATTAATAGAAGGAACGACCTTTGTCCGTTATAGGGAGTTTAGATGTGCACTTATTGAGAGAATATGTAAATATTTGGGCTATAGCTTTTTGAAGTATTTTAACTTTCAATTAAGTTGTATCATTAATGGTATTAGCGTTTATATTAAACTATGTTCACTTAAGCTCAAAATACCTAAATAAGAGTAAATTGCACAAAAAGATATTACGCTTAAGATCAAGAGTAAATTACATAAATGGTCACTGTGGTTTGTTATTTTTTCACATTTAGTCACTGACTGAATCTGTAACGATTGGAAACTTCAGTGACCATGTATGTCATGAATGGACTGAATCTGTAACGATTTGAAACTTCAGTGACCATGTATGCCAAAAAAAAATTCAGTGACTAAATGTGAAAAAATTGACAAACCATAGTGACCATTTATGTAATTTACTCTAAGATCAATTTTAAATTTAAGCACTCAATTTTGTTTCTCTCAATTTAAGATATCAAAAATAATTTTGTGCAATAACAGTTTTATTTTATTTTTTTTAAATGTAGTTTCTACTTAATTTTTTTTTTTCGATTTAGATAAAGGTACAAGGCAAACACACAATATTATCGGTCACAATTTACGGATATAACTTTTAAATGTCCAGTTATAACGATATATCACATTAATTAACCAATTCAAGTGAAAAAATGGCCGATAACATCTTTCGAAAAGTTGAAAAACCTTACGTTATACAAAATATAATTTTGAGATTTAAGATCATTTGAGGACAAAAGATTACTTACATACCAAAGGATCAATCCTCAACATTCATTTTTATTTGATATAATGGATGGGATTAATTTAAACAATTTAAAAAACTCACTTTCATCACCTTTTTTCAAATATTACAGTAATAACTTTCAAACCGTTAATTGTTAAGCGAAAAAAAATATATCATTGCGACAAACATTTAATTATCTTTCAATAGATAGGCACTTTGATATACTTTCGACAAAAATTTTTTTCATATTTTTCACGTTTTTTTTAAGTTTTTTCGTTTTTTTACGTTACTGAAATTTGCATTAAAAATCATATATGATTAAACACTAATTTGAATATTACGTGTGATATTAGTTATCATATATGATATGTAATATCACATGTGATATTAGTGTAATATCACATGTGATATTAGTGTAAAATCACATAAGATATACATATCATATCACATGTGATTAGGGGTGAGCAAAAAGACCGAGAACCGAACCGGAACCGAGAACCGAACCGGAACCGACCCAATCCGAACCGCATTTTAGAACCGCGGTCCGGTTCTCGGTTCTTGTATATTGAGAATTTCGGTTCTCGGTTCGATTCGGTTCGGAACCGCGGGTATCAGTCCCGGAACCGAAGAACCGACCAAACAGTTATACCCCAAATGACTACTTGTGATTGGCGTTACTTTTTAGCAGTCTAGTAGTCCACCATCTCATTAATATCCCCATGCATCCACATTATAACTTACAAGTAATTTGAATTATGCTACCAACAAGGATAAATGTTCACAGTAACAACTAATATAATAAGAAACAATAGTCATGCAATTCTAAATGATATCTTGCATTTTCTTGTACACAGAAAGTATACAAAAACTTGTGGAGAATCTCATAAACTTGCTATTTATAAAAACAAATTCGAGTAAACTAATATGTGTATGTGAGAGCGAAGGAGAAAAATGAGAGAAAACATGGAAATAAATGAGAGGTGGCTTCTTGATGACCCATGCATGCACGTATCTTTAATCCCATTCAAGTAATCTTTATGTTGTTGATTTTTGGTGTCAGGCTAAGAAAAAACTCGGTTCCAATCGGTTAGACCCGCAAGGAACCGAACCGAACCGAGAACCGAACCGGAACCGAGACATGTTACTCGGTCCGGTTCTCGGTTCCTTGGCCATTCGTTTTTCGGTTCTCGGTTCTCGGTTCTCGCGGTTCCGGTTCGGTTCCGTGCGGTTCCGGAACCGCGCTCACCCCTACATGTGATATCACATATCATATATGATTTAACATAAATATCACATGTGATATTCAAATTAGTATTTAATCATATATGATTTTTTTCATGCAAATTTCAAGTAACGTAAAAAAAGATGAAAAAACATGAAAAACGGATTTTTTTTTTCTTTTTTCGAAAGTATATCAAAGTGCCCGTCTATAGAAAGATAATTAAATACTATTCGCTATGGTTTAAATATTTTCACTTAACGATTAACGGTTTAAGAGATATTTAAATTATAAAAAATATGTGAAATAATAAAATGTTTTTAATCTCAGCCATTGATTTTTTTTAGATGGACGGTGGAGATGAGTCCCTTGGTATGTAAGAAAAGTTTGGTATAAATTGAGATAAATAATGTTGAGTACCTAAAAATTTAAATTGACCTTAAGTGTGATATATTTTTTTTGCGATCTGCTCAATAAACTAATACTCTAATTTTTTTCCTCTTAGCTGATTAATTATACAACATTTTTTTAGCATTTGCTACTAAGTTTTAATTCCGGTTAAACAAATGATTCACGCTAATAATATACTCATTACACAAGCAGGTTTCATAATTCATTATTGTACTCAAGTATCAATAAGTAAATGAAGCAGTGGAAAAAAAAAAATTGACTTTTTGGAGAGGACATGTTCTCGTCAATGATTTTGATCAAATTTTCTTAGTTTTTTTAAATGTCAAAGTCTGAAACTCATTTTTTTGTCGTTTAGCAAGAGCAATGTGTTCTCGCCAAAACCTTCCTCGCAAGTGCTTCCTATTCTTGTACTACGCTTAACTAATAAAATGATTTTTGCTAAATAAGAATGACACAAAATATGGTTAGAAGAATGCACTATCTAAAAGCATAAGTCAAGATTTTATATTTTACTATAGATACAATTAGTAAAATTATAAAATCTGTGAATTTGCAAGTTTTATAAAAACAAATACGTAGTATTAAACAAGAAATTCATGTGATTCCTGAATATCATCCTAACACAACTCGGGAGCATTCAAAAAAATTAGTTACGATCTAACTAATCAAATCACTTGTAATTGGGATTTTCCTTTTCTTAATGAGCACAGGGGTGTCTTTGCTAAGCATTGCAAATTCAATTTTTGGGGTAAAATTAAACCAAATTTAAGCGAAAAAATGTTTTTCAGGGACACGGGGTAATTATTCAAATTATAAATAATTACAATAAGCGGGCTGTTAAAAGCCAAAACTTTGGGTCCACTCCGGGTTTGGCTGTAAAGTAAATCTAAAAGGAAATATTAAATCCTACCAGATCTACCACACGTATTGACTAGTGCCGAAGGCCAGGTTGATAAAAATCAAACTTGTTTAATATTTACGTTCTATTACATGCAAGTGAAAGAGGGATAAACGAACAGAGCAGATAGATATGGTCTCTTTGGTCACCTTGAAAAATCTTAACTTGCTTTATATTAGCATATAGTGCATATATTGGGAAGTCATGTACAGTGAGGTCCAGCAATGGAAGACATCATATCAAGTAGATATCAATTATCTATAATCAGGATTATATATGGGGTCTAGCTAACGTGCAAACTGATGTAGTGAAGGTGTATAAATTAAAGAAGAGGTCTTACAGGCATGTTTTCGCGTGCGAGTTCCAAAGCTTTCACAAGTCTTGGGACAATCTCATCTATATCTGGGCGTTGCGATCGTTCTTCTTTCAAGCAGTCATACGCTATTTCAGCGAACATGTTGAATGACTGCGAGTCCATTTGTTGCCGTAGACCCCAATCAATTATTTCATCGAGCTTTTTCTCACGATAATGGGTAATGGCCACCGGAGCCAAATACTTATTATAGTCGTTGGCTATTACTGATTTCCTGCCACACAGTAGCTCAAACATTACTATTCCAAAGGAGTACATATCCGACTTGTGGTGTGCACTTTTAGTCTCTAAATATGTTGGGTCTGTATACCCCAGCCTATTCGAAACTTTACCAGTATTGAAAGAAAGGTGCCTTTCAAATGCTTTAATCTTCATGGAAAGTCTAAATTCTATTAACTTGGGTTCCCAGTTATCATTTAACATAATCGTCTCACTGTCGATGTTTCGATGTATAACGCTAAAATCGCGTGGCTCGTCATAATGAATGTAGCTCAATGCGTTCGCAACACCGACACATATCTCCAATCTTCGCAACCATGTCAACAACCTCGAGTCACTTAGATAGTTTTCAAGACTTGACCTGGTCTCAAACTTGATAACGACGATTCTCTCATCATTTTCAGCACAAAACCCAACAAGAGATGCCAGATTTTTATGCTTGAGAGTAGAAAGCATGAAAATCTCTGTCCAAAACTGTTGTTCTTTTTCATGATCCCTCTCTTTATTTAACCACCTCCGAGAATGGATTTTAATCAACTCACCCGACCACATGAGCTCTCCCAGGTAATGATTTCCAAAATCAATTTTTCCGATAGAATTATTTTTAGAAAAGTTGTTGGTGGCTGATAGTATATCTTGAAGGGGGATTTTAAGGTGAGCAAAGTCATTGGGTGAAAACATCATGTTTTTGTGATCTTGAAAAGTCATGACTAAAAAGGGCGTTTAATTTGGGTTACAAAATGATGCGAATTGAAGGACTACTTCTCACAAGATCTGGAAGAACAAAACAAAAATACACTGAGAGAGAAGGAGTGAGGTAGGTCGTGGAATGTGGATGAGCCTCTATGTCCGTCAAGTGTTATCTATATATACAGTATATCTTTGCATTATTACTATTATTATATTAATATTAAAGACTAGGACTATTGACTATATTATCATCACACAAATAAAAGTGGCTGTGGTTGTTTTGCATTATTGTACTATACGAGTAAGATGTACGTGTGCTTTTTGCATAATTCGAGTGGTAGGTGTGTCGTTGGGCTTTTTTTTTCTTTTCTTTTCTTTTTTTTATTTTTTATTTTTTTTAAGTGAGGGGATATTTTTTGTAAAGTATTTTGTAAGACCTACATACATCAATAATATGAGATTGGCTTCTTTTGTTAAAATAGTGTTAATAATTCCTCGTATTATTTTTACAGTAATAATTAATAAATCTCAATCTAATAAGTGTTATTAAATTAAAAACCATAGCTAAATAACATTATATCATCCACACTCATCATGTTCGTTACTCAATCTCTATATCTCATATTAGTTATTTGTACTAAATTATCATTTCGTTAATATATTTGTATTTCATTTAATATGTAGAAAATGCATTCATAAAGTGAGAATAATAGTTTGAGTAAATTGCAAAAGTTATCATTGTCGTTTGCCATATTTCGCACTAATCATTCATTGGGAAGCTAGTAGCAAGTATTATCCCCAGGTTCATCGTAATCTTTGAATGACCATTTTACCCCTTTTTAGAACTTACAGGGCACATTTTTCTAATAATTTCACTCCCAAACATATCAACCGACGGCTGCAAGAGCAGGAAGTGGTTGACCAGCAATAACATCATAGCAACGTTTGCAAAGTGTGGGGTGATCGAGAAATGAACCAACTTGGGGTGAGAAGTTCCAGCACCGTTCACATTTTGAACCTTCTGCACGTGAAATGCCAATCCATATTTTCTTTTCTCCGTGAATCAAATAATCTCCAGAATATGGTATATTTTCGCTTGGTGCATCCTCCAAGGTAGAAAGAATCTCAACCTACAATATAAACAATGGAATTTAGATACCAATATCATCAAACTTTTAACAAATGAAATACATGCAATGATTTATAAATATATAAGTCAACACTACTCCCTCTATCCCAAATTATAAGTCCATGTTTGTATGTTTGGTTGTCCCCAAATACTTGTCTACTTTGATATTTCAACCAATCAAAATATACTTTAGTGTAAAACTATGATATTTGATTGGTGAGTAGAGTAGTAGTGGAATTTCTCAAGAATTGTACAAATTAAAAGTGGAATTTCTCAACCAATCGCCAATTTCAACTCATTTAGTTATGAATCGGTCAATTTAGGCTGCTGCTGAATTCCACATTGAATGGACCACTAATTTCTGCTATGTCTATTTCAGTAGAATCTTCAAAGATGCCTATCGGCATGATAATGGAAAATACATTGAAAGTTAGTTAAAGTGGATTCATAACTATTTTAAATAAAAGTGTCAATTAATTTTAATATTTAATATTTAGAACTATTTTCAAGTGCAAGTTTGGGAGCCCCTTTAATAGGTTTATTAAAAATAAATCAAACTCACAGCAGCAAAAACACGTCCAACAGTTTTGACATGTAAGAACAACAAATGATAGAACTTATATGTTAGTAAGTAGCAGGTCAAGCACGTACAAATTTGACAAAAGTCTAAATTTAATGCAAGCTTCCTAACTCGTTATACAAAAATATAGATTAATACTGTAACATTTTTTTTGTTTTTTTGTGTCAATATTAACAAATTAATTGCTTTTAAAAATAATGGACCAAAAGATTCCATTGGAACATGTTGTGTTGTGACCCGTGACCCAACCCGTCCGACCCAGCCATCTTGCTAGTCCTACCAAATAATGATTGGAAATACCTGAGATGTTATGAATATGCGATTCAGAGAGTCGGCATCAAGTCTAGCTTCACACATATTTCTTAATCTCTGTGCAAGGCTATCGTCAGAGCTATGGAGGTACACCTTTGCTTCCAGGCTGGAACCAATGAGTTTGCCGGTGCGAGCAGTCTCCAAAGCTTTATTTACCTCAGTTCTCAACTACCAAATTCATACAACAGATGATTATTAAAAAAAAATCAAAATTTACTGATATGTTATCAACAAGACATAATTGTAGTTACCTAAAGTATATTTCCCCAAAAGTCAATATCTTTTTCTGGAAAGGCAAGCCATCTTTCATTGACTTCGGGCCATTTTGACTCTAAAACAAATTTGGCTATATCAGTGTTGCCAATGCTATAATCGAAAGGAAGATTTTGCCACACATCTTCAGCTAAATGAGGTAGAATTGGAGCAATTACTCTCACTATCGAGAGCAAATGAGCTGCAAGCACTGTTTGACAACTTCTCCTTGTAAAACTTGAAGCACCACTGAAACAGAAGCAACATATCAAAGTCAACTAATTTGACCATAAAATCAATCAAATTTCATTATGTTATAAAAGAAAAATTCCCGGACATAAAGGCGATCTTTGGCAACATCAAAGTAGAAATTTGAGAGATCATCTGAAAGAAAATGAATTCAGTTAGTATGAAAAAAAAAAATGAGAAACCATGTATTAAGTAAAAACAACACTTTACCTGGTATATTTTGAAGAATTCATACGTTTCATAGCTGAAACAGAGCATGCTGATCGATTTCTGGAAGATCATGATACGCAATAGAATTTTCTGCCTACAAAATAAAAGCACAATATAAGGTAATGTATTAACTGTATTTTAAACCAAAAGCATATCAGAGGAATATTTGGAAACAAAAAACAAAAAACATACTTCCCAATCATGAAGATTTCCCAAGAGAAACCGCAAAGTCCCTCGTAGTTTTCGGTAGATGTCCGACAGTTGACGGAGGACTTGAGGTCCAATCTGAACGTCTCCTGTAAAATCTACACTTGAGACCCAAAGCCGAAGCACATCTGCTCCATACGAAGGTTCTTGCTGGAGAAACAAATAGAAAACATTTGATTTACTATTAAGAAATATTATGATTTTTAATCACAGCTAAATGACCACTAACCTCTTGATTCTTCCCTCCTTCAATCACAGTGCGTGGATCAACAACATTACCCACAGATTTACTCATTTTTTTACCCCTCTCATCGAGCACAAATCCATGCGTTATAACTCCAGAATATGGAGCTTTTCCTGCCACATATAATGAAAATATGATAACAATAATGTAATCAGTTAAATTAAGAATATATACTGATGGTCAATAAAGAGCTTTGAAACCACCCCCGATGCTGATCAGTACCTTCAACATACAAATCAGCAGGATAACTGAGGCCATCTCTACTTTCTAAAACAGCAGCCCATGAAGATCCTGCAGTTTATGTATGTTTAATAGGTTAATATACAGATCTAGTCGCATATAACTGATACAAGAACTGTTCGTGCTTAACATGTAACTAAAATAAATAGACCTGAATCAAACCAAACATCCATCGTATCAGTTCCCTTAACATAATCTGATGCTTTATCACGATATTTTTCAGGAAGCAACTCTTCTACTGACATGTACCACCATGCATCACTGCCCTTTTGGGAAATGATTGCTGCCAAACACAAAGATTCAAATGCACATTCGTTAAATTTAAGTTCAAATTAACTCAAACTTTCCAGCAACTATGTTTAGGGCTTACATTTGATATGATCAACAGTCTCTTCATTTAGCAGAGGTTCCTTTGTCTCTGTATGATAGAAAACTGGAATTGGGACACCCCACGTCCTCTGACGAGATATACACCAATCTGAACGGCTAGAAGTCATTGTAGAAATTCTGTTTTCTGCCTGAATGACAATGATCATGATAATTTAGAGGAATACTACCAACAAAATGCATAAACTAGTTGGCAGCTAAGGAAAGTCATAATTTCTTAACTATTCTGTATCATTTATAAACTAGTGGTAAGGCACATTACCTACCAACAAGAGGTCAAGGGTTCAAACCTCGCTAGGTACACATTTGTGGGTAGCCATGGAAGGGTTGGAAACGCCGAGTACATCTGATTCAAAGACTCCCCCTCCCCGGGTAACCTTAAGAGGGAAAACCTCATCCGTTTACCCGTTTTGCAAACATGTACAGATACAAACCTGTAGCTGTCATTAAAATGCTTTACTTATCTATGGTCCTATCCTATTTTGGTCTTTATAGTATTCCTAAATCATTCCTACTGTTGCTTATAAAAAGGGGTTTACTAATTGCTCCAAACTCAGGTTCTGTGTTACATGAACATTAAACCAGCCCAGAAACTAAAAATGATAATTCTTATGCACTTAAATCAATCAAATCCTGGAAGTGAGCAATTTCGAGTTTTGAAGATCAAAACAACATTATGTACCAGTTATATGTATTTGTACCTGAGACGGAGTCCATACTACTTGATTAATCGCATCCATAGCAGCCTCTTTGAATCCTTCAGCATTGTGCTGTTGCTCAAAAAATTGTAGGCTTTTTTGTTCGCCAATCATATGGATACTTGTGCTCTGAAAAATGAAATAAATGGCAATTTAATTATACTATTCATAAGGCTGGCTCTCATTGGGAAAATGTTGATATTTATGGATGAACGATGCTACTTCCTGTAAGGTTCTACCATGACTATTGATGAACATTCATCCAAGTGATCTATCACAGCAGCATTGCCATCACCTAATACATCAAGCCCACAAAAGATTCCAGCTTCTTCAGTGAACTTTCCTTCATCGTCCACTGGGGATACTAAAGGCAAACCGTATTTTAATCTGGTTATATAATCATCTTGGCCATGACCGGGGGCTGTGTGGACAAGCCCAGTTCCTGATTCTGTTGTGATATATTCTGTGTATATCTATCACAGAATATAAAAGATGTGCATAAGTAAATTTAATAGAAGAATATTTTATTTTAATTTTAGTTACCTGCAATTTTCAAGATCTGAGCCCAAAACTGTTTTTTTTACAACAAGCTTCACACCCCATTTAGTTTCCAGTGTTGGCACAAGGTCCAGTGCAACAATGAAAAATGGTTTTTCATCATCATGTAAAGCACTACCAAATCTTTTCTTTTTGTCTTCAGAAGATGAAGCAACATAGGTGAGCATGACTGCACTTCAACAATAGCATACTGGTGCTTGGAATTCACGGCAACACCTGAATAAAATACAGAAAGAAAGGAAGTATGCATAAGCATATGAATATATTATATATGTAGATAACTTCACAAGCGTACACACGCACACACAAAATAAAAATACCAGCGTTAGCAGGAATCGTTACTAGTCTATATGAAGAGCTAAAACTAGAACCTATGAAAGAGTTGCCAATTTTGATTAATCAAAAAAACCTATTATTCACCAAAGAAGCTGTTAATCCCTTAACCTCTAACTCAGCCTCAGCAAGTGCAGTACGGGATGAGGGACTCCAGTGCACTCGCTTTCTGCCCCGATATATGTACCCTTTAAAAACCATCTGCCCAAACACTTCAATCTGGAAGGCCAAAAGGATTCATATGATAATGATAACAAGAGCAATATAACAATAATATGCTATAGCCTCATTTTACCTGAGCAGCTTCATATTCTGGATCAAGGGTGAGATACGGATGATCCCAATCAGCCCATACTCCAAATCTCTGTAGACAAACAGTAAAAATGTTTAATGTTCTATTAATTTTTAATAGTTTGAATATGTAACCAAAAACATCGATACTACATGTAAATAAGTAAAAGTACATGACCTTATGTAGAATCATTAGTTATGTAAATTTGCTGTTTAAACTGACCTTGAATGACGCCATTTGAGCCTTCACAGTTGCTTTGGCAAATTTAGCTGCTTTGGCTCTCAATTTTATTGGTGCTAGCCCCTTTCGGGCATCTTGGTCCAAAGACTGCAATACTAAGATTATTCAACAGAAATTTACCCATGATTGAATCTAAGAGTTACAAGAAGAAAATAAAACACAGCAACAAACTATCACTTGCCTTTCAACTCGATAGGTAGACCATGGCAATCCCAACCAGGAACGTATTGAACTTTACAGTTTTGGAGAAGCTGTCATATTCAATTGTATAAGTAATTCCATACGACAGTAATTAAATGAAGTGCATCATTCTATCGCACACATTTCAAATATCGCAGTGCAAAGTGAATGCTGCAACCATACCTTATACCGGTTAATGATATCTTATATAATCATGTTTAAAGCAAGTCCGATGTGTAAATCACCATTAGCGTTCGGAGGTCCATCATGAAGAATAAAATTTCCCTATCAAATGAGCAGAGATAGGAAGTTTGTAGCAGACAAGTTGAGCTCGATTGAGCTTCTAAACTAACCCAGTTATTCTTTTCAGCAACTTTCATAAAGACCTGATTTTCATCCCATAATTTCTGGAGTTCAGGTTCCCTTAGAGCAGAATTTGCTCTCATGCCAAAAGTTGTCTTAGGAAGGTCAACAGTATACTTGTACTTTCCATCTCTTTGCTTTGTTTCTAAACCACAAAATAAAATCATTTTAAAGTAAAAAAACTCTGTAAGAACTTCAGATGTGATAATTATCCCTGACTAAAAAAAATTGTAATCCAATATGTACCTTTAGATTCTTTCTTGGCAACCATCACAGGTCCACAAGACCTTCGCTTTGACTGAGTAGTGAGTACAAAAGGCACTTCTGGGATTCATATAGAAATATGTAAGATGGATATCGCAAGAGCTCAATGAAAGAGCGACGAGAGCTCAATGGAAGAGCACCGTAGAAAATCAATGATGCTAAAAGAAGACGATTTTGTAAATAACGAGCAATTTCTCAGTGACAGAACATGAACAGCTTTTAGTATGATAAGATTAGTGAATACTATAAACATAATTACACAACAACCAAATGTTATATAAAACTTTGACTTTCAAAATTTCGAACAGATATATGATTAGATTAACCAATAAAGAAGTTTTCGTGATTGTGGTTTCAAATATGCAAACATAATACAGAGATATTAAGAATATTAATATAATCAAAACGCATAAGTGGCTGTTTCACAGTACAAATATAATCAAACAGTAGCCATAAAACCCAACTCCCATAGACCTAGAAAACACAATTAAGCCTTAAAACTATATCACCATTACAGAATTACCAACTTTTTAAACACTACTAATATCTAAACCTACAAATTGTCTAAAAAAAAAGTCCCCAATATCATAACTTCTAATCCTACTAGTTTGTCCGACTTCTCTTCATAAAATCATTTCTAAGTTTCTAACCAACTAGAAGTCAAATGGGTCAGACATTTCATTTTTGGCTTAAGTCATACTTACTTCCAAATCTGTATCGAAGTGAAATTCTTGCTTTTTTTATGACTGTTATAAACAACCAACTTTCAATTTCGTGCATACATAATACATTTTGCTGTCGTCTAAGCATCTTAACAATTACCAACAAACAGTCCCATAAAACCCAACTCTCGTAAGCAAATAAACATATAAAAACCTTAAACTATATCACCATTCAACAATTACCACCTTCTTAATCACTACTAATACCCTAAACCGCAAACTATCTAAAAAAAATTCCACTATCATAACATCATCTAATGCTACAAATTTATCAGAATTCGTTGGAAATATTACCAACTTCTTGATCACTACAAATTTCTTAAACCATAAACTGTCAAAAAAAGTCATCATCATAACATCCACTGCAGAGACTACTTCCAGAAAGACAAAGTCCTGCTTAAACCATTAATAGTCTAAAAAAGTCACATTATCAAAACATCTAATACTGCTAATTTATCTGCTTTCGCTACATAAAAACAATCTAACCAACAAAAACTCAAATGGGTCACTCCAATATAACAAATTCACACCACTATTCACTCAGACATTTCTTCAAACACTTGGTGTGCAACTAACAAAAACCGAAAAAGAAGTCCACAGAATAATTGCAAACAAAAAGAGTTCAAATGGGTCGCACTTACATCAGATAGTTGATTTTTCAAATGTGAGTGTTTTGATGTACTTACCAAAAATTGTATAAGTGATAAGCCTTGAATCTCTTGAAATAAGTTAATTCAAATTTGAAAGAAAAATACGAGACAGAGGATATACACACCATTTGACTTTCACCATCACATTTAGAGTTAATTACATAAATCGTCCTTGTGGTTTGGTAAAAGTTACGGATCTTGTTCCTGTGATTTGTTTTAGCGGGTTTCGTCCCTGTGATTTACAAATCTTACGGATCTTGTCTCCATGTCTGACCCGATTTTAAAAATGGACCTCCCTTGCAAATACTCCCTAACGTGAGGGCTAACATTGAATCTCTTGAAATAAATTCAAATTTGGGTTCAGGATTTAGTGATGCTTTGAAAGAAAAATACGAGACAGAGGATATACACACCATTTGACTTTCACCATCACATTTATAATTATGCTTTTTCTTTTCTCAATCTCATAAACAAATTTACACCAATAAAATGAAAAAGGTAACAAATTATTGTATAACCTCTCATTTCTTTTCTTTTTTTTCCCCAATTATATTTGACTTAGTTTATCATAGTTAATAAGTTAAAAATGAAGGAAAAGTTATAAGAGAAACAAAATTTTGCATATCAAAAGATTAATCTCCACCATTCATTTTAATTTGATCTAATAGATGAAATTAATCACAATAATTTAAAAAACTTACTTTCATCATTTTTTTTCAAATATTAATATCTTTTAAACCGGTAATCGTTAAGCGAAAAAAAATATATCATTGCGACAAGCATTTAATTATTCTTCTATAGAATAGGCACTTGATATACTTTCGACAAAAAATCATATATGATATGTAATATCACATGTGATATTAGTGTACATATGATATACATATCATATCACATGTGATATTACATATCATATATGATTTAACTCTAATATTACATTTGATATTCAATTTAGTGTTTAATCATATATGATTTTTTTATGCAAATTTTAGTAACGCAAAAAAACGAAAAAAAGACGAAAAAACGTGAATAAAACGATTTTTTTCTTTTTACGAAAGTATATCAAAGTGTCCGTCTATAGAAAGATGATTAAATGCTCGTCGCGACAGTGTAAATATTTTCGCTTAACGATTAACGGTTTAATAGATATTTAAATTATAAAAAATATGTAACATAATAAAATGCATGTATCTCGGCCATTGATTTCTTTTTAGATGGATGGTAGAGATGAGTCCCTTGGTGAGTCTCTTGGTATGTGAGAATAGTTTGGTATGTTAAATAACTCTCCTCAAGTTATAAACATTAAAAAGTTGTAATTATTAAATCAGGGGATAAAAGTCCTTTTATATAAGGCTACCCCCAACGCAGCCTCAGTGAGCAAATGGCAAGGGAGTTCACGCAGCAACCATGGTTGGGAGAGTGGCGTGAGCAGTTGGCAAGGAAGGAAGAGGTGCAGTCAAAGGTAAAGTTTTCATCTTTCAACCATCGTGCATAGTGATATTTTTATTATTTGTTTTTTAGTTTGTGAGTGCGTGTGATCTAACTAGTGGGTATTTTAATATACATGTGTTGAAAGATAAAGTGGTGTGACATAATATCTTGAGTAAATTGCATAGATCAATGTTTTGCACATTAATTGTTGCCTTTAAAGGTCCTCATGTGCCTTGCATATAAGGCTAAAATTGTCATTCCGTGTTACATTTAGGGTACGTTTGATAGAGAGAATTTCAAAGAAAAGAAATGAGTTAGAGAATAGAAGTCAGTAGAGAATTTTGTTCAATTCTAATATTTGAAAAAAAAACATATTTTTTTAAATGAGTTAGAGAATAGAAGGCTAAATTTTCGGTTTATGGACCGAGACCGGACCGCCGGTCCTTCGGTCCGGTCGGTTTTGTCGGTCGGTCCAGTCCATCCGGTCCATTTGCTTACCCCTAGGTTGAGGTGTGTAATGGTTTTTTTTTCTTTTCTTTTTCAAACATTGTATTTTTTATTTTTTATTTTTTTTAGCAAACATTGTATTTTTTGTTTGAAAACCATAATTTGACGAATGGCGTATCTTTTTTCCATACAACCATTTACATATTTTTCCTTCACTCAATCTATATCCAATATACCTCTTTCTCATGTATAACCTCACTTTCAATAACAACCATGACCACAACCATCAACTCTGGCAATAGTCATTGGTGGTAAGCCATTTTCGGCCACGCCATTGCTATCTTGTGACAAAGGCACTTCTGGAACAACGTCACCTTCGCCTCACACATACCATTTAATATTTCGGCGTCTTCCCTTTTCTCCTTCGCATGACAACGACGCTAACACCAGAACAGTTGGACTGTCGCCTACTCTGTCATCTTCGTCAACTGATGATGCTAATATCATATTTCTATTTTGTGTGATTAGTATGTGATTGGATCTAGATTTGATTTGAATTCATATTTTCATATCTAAAATAGATTTATAATTTTCATTCTTATTTATGTATTTTTTATACATGCTTGGTTTAACTTAAAGATTTGAGTTAAATTTTATGAAATGTAGAGCTGAGCATTAGGTCAAAATCGAACCGCCCCGAACCAAAAACCGATTTTGTGAAAGATATGAACCGAGAACGGAACCGAAGTGAAGCGGTCGGTTTTGGTATTGTGTCGGTCTGGTCTGTTCTATTCGGTTTAAATGGTTTAGGTGTGTTACAACAGCGTAGAACCGAAACCGAAAACGTAAATACAGAAAATCGAAAACCGACCTGAATAGGGTCGGTTTGGTTTTGGTTGGACCGGTTCGGCTCGGTTTTCGGTTTAGTTCGGTTTTCATTTGGTTTTGCTCAGGTCCAATGACATGATGATGAAGATGGTTGTAAATGCGTACAATGGTGGCAAAAGATGGGTTAATGGTCGATGAATAATAAAATGACAATGGAGTGGTGTTTATGAGTGGTCAAATGTGGTTCTGTAATAGTGTGGTGTCGTTTATTTAGGGAATACTAATGATGTTTATGTCACAAGTAAATAACTTGCCCACGCATTAAGATATTCATGTTTTTGTTCAAGATAAATTGTGATGTTACATACTAGTACAAATGCATTTTGGTCATAATGTAAAATTAGGGGTGAGCAAACAACCCGAACGGACCGGACCGACCACATTCGGTCCGGTCCTCGGTCTAGGCTTTTAGGCTAATTCGGTCTTCGGTCTGGTCGAGTCCGGACTACAAACCAACTATTTTAGCGTTGTTGGACCGGACTGACCGAGACCGGACCGGACCGGACCAACCACATTCGGTCCAGTCCTCGGTCTAGGCTTTTTGGCTAATTCGGTCTTCGGTCTTTTGCGGTCCGGTGACCGGTCCGGTCCGGGACCGATGCTCACCCCTATGTAAAATATTGTTTTACAAGATTAAAAATATATTTGGCACAAAATTGATACAGATTCACAAAGATGGGTTGGTTATATCAAACAAAGGTGATATGTACTCCACCGAAAGTGATGTGCACATCATAAAATCACATTAGTGATGTATATAGTACAACATCACATACGCATGATTGTGGTATATATATCATTTTTGGTAGTGTGCGTATCACCTCCCTAAAAAAAATGCGTAAAAGACAAATTTACCTTCATATGCAATGCAATGCGCATGAGAGAATAAACGGAATAAGTAAACGAATGTTAGACTCGAGTACGATAGATGCAATTTTTGACAAACCAAATGGACCATCCATGTAATTTAATCGAATATCTCTATATAAGTTTATCTTTCCTCAAATAAGTCACAAATTTTGGGATTATCAAAACCCCCTCATATAAGCTTATAAGCCCAAACATACAAGCTCAAATAAACACTTTTTTGTTATATAAGTTAAGTGGGTTCATATACAAATACGTTACTGAACTTTATGAAAATATTCGCCTAAGTTAATGAACTTTGATCTTTTATACACATGTGGCAACTTGAATTAAAAATAAACAAAAAAAAGAGTAAATTTTAAAAATCATCTTTTTAGTTTAGTCAAATTGCATGTTTAGTCTTTATCTTTCTGAAAGTGCACTCATCGTCTTTGTGAGAAACTTACAAGTGCATTCTTGGTGCATTACCAAAATTAAATGACTAAATTACCCTCACTGGACCAAAGTGAAAGGGAAGACGAATAGGGTAGTTTAGTAATTTAACTTCAACCATGGGCTAAGTGTGCACTTGTAAGTTCATCAGAGAGACGATAAGTGCACTTTCAAAAAAATAGATATTGCACCTGCAATTTCGCTAAATCACGGGGACAATTTTTACAATTTACTAAAATATATATATATCGACTTTTTACTTTTATTTTTTATCTTCGTATCTCAATTTTCAAACTTATTTTTCATATATAGCCACCACAACCGTAATCTTCCTTCGCAATCACAATCTCAAATACCCGGATTCCGCCGCCACCTGAACCCTCTCGTACGCAGCCGTCGCAATCCTTCACCAATACCGAAAATCCACCGGCTGCAAGTTGTTTTGCTGTTTATAAGTGTCTGTCGTATGTGTATTTTGGTGTGGTTTTGTGTTTTGTTCTTCAAATCTACTAGTAAGTGTCAATGTTACTTTATGAAATGATCTTTTTTTTGTATTCATATTTTTCTTTAGTCCTGTATATTTTTTCATTGTTTTGTGTTTTTTTATTTCATTTCAGTTATGTGATTGTCTATTAAGTAGTGGTGGTGGACTGCTTGTGATTTTAGATGGGAAGGGCTTGGTTTGAGTACTAAACAAAAATAATGAAAATAGACATGATTTGAGTCTTAAGAAGACTAAACATTGATATACTCAAATCAACATCCAACACCACCTAAAAATGCAAGTTTTAAGCTAATAAAAGTATAAACATTGATTAGAAAACATTTACTTATAAGTAAGGTGTGAGCAATAAGAAGAAAGATTTGAAACATGCTAGGTGTAAATGACGTGGACAACTAAAATGACGTATATTTTAGTTTAGTGACATGGACTATGGTAATCTGGTTGGTAACAAGTTAGTAGTCAATGAAGTTAGGTTGTGGTCATTATATGGTACAAAAATAACACCTCTTCCTTAAATGGTCATGTGCGAATGTGCGACTCCATCCAATGTGCCACACATGTCATTTTTTTAATATTAAAGTACATTAGTAGTTGGGTGTTTTCTCATATATTCTTTTTTATGTCTTATTAAATGAGTATTAAAAATACCAAAATACCCTTATATGATATTTTTTTACCATTATCATCAGCTCCAGCGA
The DNA here is from genome assembly GCA_019973895.1 of Chrysanthemum seticuspe. NCBI lineage: Eukaryota > Viridiplantae > Streptophyta > Magnoliopsida > Asterales > Asteraceae > Chrysanthemum > Chrysanthemum seticuspe. Next base: position 15,422,717 of record BPTQ01000001.1, read on the forward strand.
CAATCATATATTCCGGCGACGTCCATTTATTCCGGCCAATTTATTTTTCTCAAAAAAAAATTGTCAGTGGGCATCAATATTTGTCACCGTCACTTTCAATAATTTTTTTCAACCATTTTATAACCACACCCAAAACTACAATGCATATGCAATTCTTTTTTTTGTTTTTGAACTAATGCATCTACAATTCAATAGGACAAAAAAACATTATCCCCACTTGGGACTAAACCCACCACACAAACATAAATGACAAAAAAATGAAGCTACAACCAAATATCTCATTTTTTTTTTCTTTCCCATACCATAAAAGCTCTTAAGATCATTCAAGATCTCAGATTTGGCATTCATTACAATTGATCTTTTTAGATCTGCACCAAAAATCATCACCGATCATCCTTTTTTTTAAGCATAGCTTCTCTTTTTATATTCGAAATAATTAAAGAAAAAGACATTAATCTCTTTCTTTTCTCTCGGTTTGAGCACAATATATATATATATATATATATATATATATATATATATATATATATATATATATATATATATATATATATATATATATATATATATATATATATATATATATATATATATATATATATATATGTAAACCTACCCGAGACCCTCTTCAAAGATCTTGAAGCATAAACCACAAGTTTCTTTTTACTTTTATTTGTTAGATCTACTTTTCGTATTATTAATTGTTGTTGTTGTTGGTGTCGTGGTTGTCGATGAATCTGGAAGTGGTGGTGGTTAACGGATCGCGTAGTGGTGTTGGTCGACATATCTGGTAGTGGTGGTTGTTGGCGGATCCGATGGTGGTGGTGGAAGTTGGTCGCTGGCGAGTTAGATCTAGTGGTTTGGTGGTGGTGGTGGAAGTATCAGGCGGTGGTGATGATGGATCTGGAGGCAGTGGTGAGTGGTGATGAATGAGAGAGGAGAATGAAAAAGATAACGTGATACTAGTAATATTTATTTATATTTAAAGAGGGCTATATTTGTCATTTAAACAAAAATTCAAAGTCAAAGTTCAGACAAAGTATCAAATCAAATGTACTTTTATTATTAAAAAAGTAAACACTTGTCGCACATTGGATGAAATCGCACATTCGTACATGACCATTTAGGGAAAATGTGTTATTTTTGTACCATATAGTGACCACAAACTAACTTTTTGTACTATTTTGAGAATTAGCCCTTTTTATATTGTTCAATAATTAACGGATAACACAAAGTTTGGTAACTTAAATGAACAAAAACTAAGTTCGATAACTTAGGCGTAGCATATATTGAACCATTCTAACCAGCAACAAGTCTCAACTCAAGGGTGTCACTAACATCACCAAATTACAGTAAGACATTTTATCAAACAGTTGGTGCGCAACTCAATCACATTGAGAAATATATCGTCACTTGTTGTAATGACTAATCATACGCTTCATCTCCCTCTTTGTTCTTTCTCTTGTTTATGCTGCGAAAACAGTGACCGGACCTTTGTCGGCGATATTCGAGTCACCGGAGTTGTAGTTCTTCCATTAACCTGATGTTCAACATTCTATCATCTTTGACATTAGAACCACTCTGGTAGTATAAATATGATGCAGGATTATGTGAGGACAGGTGAATATACCACCTTTTTGTTCTGTTTTTTGGGCACATGTACCGCATTGTGCTCTTAAGGTGTCTTGTAAGTCATTTAAATAATCATGTCTCAGATGATTTTTTTGGCCCTCAATGGGGCTGAAATGTATGATTAATGCTGCTTTCTTTTTTAGGTTCCTACTAAGCCGCGGTTATTGAGAACCAAGTAGATTTTGCTGGATGGGTAGTGGTTGATGTTGGTGCTGGAAGCGGCATACTATCAATGTTTGCTGCGCAGGTGTTACTAATGTATACCTAGAGCGGGTGTTTAGATTTTCATTTTGGAATCCTCTGATTATCGGGACTTGAAATTGTAATAATCGGTGTTTAATGCTTGGATATCATATTCTGGCTCCAAGTGTATAGAGATCAAAACATATTTTGTTAACTAGTTTTGTACCAGCTACTTCAAAACCAAACAATCATGTTTTAAATTAGAGTTACTTATGTATCTCTTTTTTGACCCAATCTTGGAATCTTTATATATCCATTTCGTAAAGCCTACATCCAAACACCAACACAGTATCATGTACTCTTATTCATAAGTAACTTATAGTTAAACATAGTCACACATGTATCGACAAAACATATAGTTTCTCATCCTCTTTCTTTCTTCTCTTGTTTAGGATGGTGCAAAACATGTTTATGTTGTGGAAGCATCGGAAATGGTTGACTATGCTCAAAAGCTTATTGCAGGGAATCCTCTCTTGGGACAACGAATTACGGTTAGTGCCCTTTGTACAAGCTTGGTTGCTTATATTGTTGGATGCTTATCATTTGGAGGTATTCTTGGCATCGTCATGTAGGTTATCAAGGGCAAATTGAAGATGTAAAATTGCCTGAGAAAGCCGATATATTGATCTCAGAGCCTATGGGTAAGCTCACCATATCATGTTCATATTGTCTTATGCAAATTTATTTGATGAATAACAGATTACTTGCTTATGCAATTTAGTTGGTAAAAACTGGTCATATTTTTTTACAGGCACATTGTTAGTGAATGAAAGAATGCTTGAGTCATATGTCATTGCAAGAGATCGTTTTCTTGTCCCTAATGGGAAAATGTTCCATAGTGTTGGAAGCTGGTTCTATCTTAATGATGCATTCCAATGTCATCTTGATCAAAAGGCGCCTTTTGAAATTTTGATGCGATGGGTGATATATAATGAAAAAATTGCAGCTATTTCTTTAATGTTAAACTTTCTATGCCTTGAATGAAAAAAAAAGTAAAGTAACTCCCAATACCGTCTTCCACGGGTTATAGGTCCCAATACCGTCTTCCACGGTGTATGGGGGAGGTTAAGACGTAGACAGCCATACCCCTACCTAAGGTAGAGAGGCTGGTTCCGGTTCTACCAAAGGTAGAAAAGGACCTCCAGCCTTGCAAGGGGTGTGGATCGAACCCTTGACCTCTGTCTCCAGAGGCAAGGGTATTAACCACTTGATCCAACCTTGCTGCAAGACAATATATAATGAATTCTATGCCCAGAATGCATGTTAGCAAATGTTTTAAACATAATATACGAAGTCAAAGTGATATCTTGTACTTGGCATATATGTATGTATATGCCTTTTGACGTAGGCGTAATGGTATCTCTGTGTTCGTTTTATTTTGTAGAATTCACATGGCACCATTTAGTGATGAGTATCTCTGTGTTGAAATTGCAAACAAGGTATGATCTATTTTATTGTTTGTGATTCATTTGGTATTGTGTGTTAATGCTTTCTTGCTTTTTATCTCATTTATCCTTGGACAATTTATAGAATGTTCAATGCTGGTTCTCTTGAAACATTTAGACATTAGAGTAGATCAAGAGTATTTTGATTATTATATGCAGAAACTGAAAGTGTTCTTGATCCTTGTTTGTGCATGCGGGCCCTGTTTTGGCAGCAACAGAACTATTATGGGGTTGATCTGACAGCTTTACACGAAACTGCATTTCATGGATATTTTTCACAGGTTTGTCTTGGCTGCATTAATTGCAAAATAACCCAACATATTCTATATTTTCCATAATGTTGATTTTAACACGAGGTTTACGAGGACTTTAATGTTTAATGCGCCTTCTGTTTGCAAACAACTATTTTAGGTTTCTTGTATTGTCGTATTGATGATCCGTGATCGGTTTGAACCCTGATAGGATTTCCGAAGTGTCCTTTTTTCAACTAAGCTTTATTATCAAACGCTTAATTGTACACAAGTATTGTGATGCTCTAAATATCAGCCATAACAAATGCACCATAACTTAGATAAAATTACTAAAACAGGTTGCAAAAAGCTTAGAAGTGTTAAACTTTTGAAGATTAAAAGATTGGGGGATTAAGAAATAAAGGACCGGAGATTAGAGAATCAAGATGTATGTATATAAAAAAATAATAATAATAATAATAAGAAGGAAGTATTAGGCATAATTTCTAACAGTGTAAAGATTCAATGGGGGAGGTATAGGGTATTTATAAGAGCATGGGGTATGGTGGTGAACCCAAGCCTCTTCATTTGGGCCCCACTTGTGCCACATCACTCCAACACACTCACTTAAAAATACCCCCAATCACAACCAACTCAAACCTCTTCATTTGGGCCCCACCCACCCTCACAAACACATCACAAACACAAACACAAGCCTCTTCACAGAAAAAGTGATTTGTCTTCTTCCTCGTCGTTGGAACGGCGAAAACGAAACCGGCGAAGGCTCCATGGTGTGGTGGCGAGGGACGAAGTGGAACGGCGAGCATGCCACGTTGGAGTGGCGAGGGTGGCTCGTTGTGATACCCCATGCTCTAATATCATCTGTAAGATTATTCAATGCTATCTTAAGAGAAAAAATATGCAAGATTACACTCCTAAAAATTACTAGAATATGCCATATATATTCAAATGCACAAGCTATCAGGGGATCAAAATTACGGAATTCGCTAGTTTTTTCTTTAGTTTATTTAATGGCCTTTTGATGCTGAATTTTGCTCTTGTCATTTCTCTTTCACTTGTCTAAAGTATGGTTGTGTTTGATACTGTTTGCAGCCAGTAGTTGATGCTTTTGATCCAAGGCTATTAGTGGCACCTGCGATTTCCCATGTCATCAATTTTACTAGTGTCAAGGTATTGCTCTTTTTAATTGCTAATCATAGCAGATAATGTTACCCTCTGTCCTCCTTGAAGACTTCAATGATGTTCTTTTAAAAGATAACTATGTTCTAACGTGGCTCAGAGCTAAAAGCCTAAAAGATCTTGGTGCTATTATGCCGAGACAACTCGATAGGGCTGAACAAAGGTTCAAAACCGATCTGACCAGACAAAAACCGAACCGACCCGAGAACCGATTTCGTGAAAAACATAAAACGAAATCGAACTGAATATGGTCGGTTCGGTTTTTGTTGGTTATGGGTCGAACCGAACCAAACCGAACCGACCCGAAACCAAAAATAGGAAAAACATGAAACCGAGACCGAACCCAAAGGCTGTCGGGTCGGCTCGGTTTTTGTCGGTTCGGAAGGTTTTGTCGGTCCGGTTCGGTTTTGAGTCGTCCATGCTCAGCCCTACAACTCGAGCTCATAAACATAATAAAATCCTAATATAACCTAAAAAGGATATTTATTCTTGATTCATGTGAGTAAATGAAAATACACATCACAATTGTTGTATAAATGTCATTTTCACGAAGAGAACTTGTACGAAATCAACATTCCTTTGAAATTCACCGCTTTCTGTTGGAAGAAGAATACATGGTTTGGCATGTTGGTTTGATGTTCGATTTAATGGCAGGTATAGTTTATATGCTTATGAATAATGAACAAGAATTCTATTTTATATGGATCAAAACAGGGTGGTTTTTTGTCGAAAGAATGATTATAATCATTTTAATATTTAGTGTTAAGTATGATTAGAAAAACAAGTACAATGCATAAAAATTTTACTTTTGGCAACTTTTAACTTGTTTTTTTATCCCTTAAACACATTTGACCCGTTTGTTTTATGACTTTTGACTTACTAATTTTGTTTCTACAATAAATGTTTTGACCTACAACACGGTACAGAGGTGGTTGACAACGGCTCCTGGTGCACCTACGACTCACTGGTACCAACTACGCTGTGTTTTGTCTCAACTCATATACGTCATGCCCGGGCAAGAAGTCACTGGCCTTCTTCACATGATTGCACATAGTGCTCAGAGCTACACTATTAACTTAACCATGTCAGGTTCGTTGTCAAACTGCTATTTTTGTTTTTCTTTCATTTTGCAAGTGTATTACGCCTATAGTTTTTATCTTTTTATTTATTTTATTTTTTATTTATTTATTTTTTTCAAAAGGTGAATTTTATATACTCATTCCGTCCCAAAATATAAGTCCATTTTTTATTTTTCAAAGTCTTTATGTTTCAACTTTGACCTTAATTATTTCTTTTCGTGTTATATAATACATGATAAAAAGTATACCAACGATAATAAATTTAAAGCACAAATCCATTTATATATTTTGCATCAAGTATTATATAACACGAAAACAAATAATTATGGTCAAAGTTAGAATAAAAAGACTTAAAAAAAATTCAAAATGGACTTATATTGTGGGACGGAGGGAGTATTACTTTCCAAACTTTACAACATAAGCATAAGAATCACATGTTTGACATATCAAACTAGATACAAATACAAAAACAAAAACTACACGAACCATCCAATAACTGACAAAGCATCAAAGGAAGGAAGTCTGGTACTACTATTCTCTGATAACATTCCTCACATAGCATCTCTATTGAACATATCAAACATCATCTGAATTCACCTTTTATTGGTACCATACCATCTAAATACATTTCCATATCATCCCCCACCAAAGCCATTAAACCAGCACCCACAATAGCAAAGGAAGGGAAGATGTATGGCTTCGTTAGGAACCCAACCATTCCAGTCAAGGGCTCTTCTAGGAACTCTATATTTCCTCTCTACAAAAGGCTTCAAGTTCTTAGAAACACTCACCTTGAGTGAGAATCTACATGCCTCCTTGATGGTACACTAAAAGGACCAAGTAGGGTCATCTTGCATCCCTCACTATTCCAATCATCCCATGTACCACCCTACAAGTTCATTCTACCCTTCACATTAAGGAAACCTACTTTATGAACCATTTTAATACTTAGAATTACTTGAAGAATACTAATATGCAATTACCTCCACCAAGGCATAGAACATATTAGCTTGATCTTATAAAACCAAGTATTCAATGGTCCAAGGTAAAGGGCCGTCTTATGTGATGAACTTATCAATACAAAGTTTACAAAAAGCTTATGAAAAGCTCTATAAGGTAATAAAACCAGAATTGCAGCATACACATGAAAATCAACTACTGTCCCAAACACTCCATAATACATCCAATTACTTCCTGAGAAACTGTTATTCTCATATCCAAACACCCCTTTATTGCTCAAGAATTGTTTTTGTAGAATCATCAGTGTGCAATACTTCTTTGCCCATCAGTACAACCTTTGATACAATGTTCATCTTGATATTCCACCTTGACTTAGTAGCATACACAACCCTTGAAGGGCTGAGCATGGACGACTTTGATACAAGTCTCATGATTTCTTCAAAAACTTTATAAAGTTCTTCCACACATCTTCTTTCATCTTTAAACATCCTAAAATTTCTTTCTTGCCATATCAAGTATACACTAGCAGCCAATCCAAGCCTATAAACAATACTATCAATATTGTTACCATGGGATTGATTGGCAAATCAGCTTACAATCTCATTCCAGTTGTCAGTATCACATCTCATTCCCAACTTACCCAAAACTCTATCCCAAAAGGATTTAGCATATTCACATTTGAAAAATAGATGTGTATGAGAGTCTAGATCATGGTGGCATAGTGAGCATACCATCATATCATATGAACCCCAATTCTTTAGTCTATCATGTGTCATAAGTCTTTTTTGCACTGCTAACCAAATGACAAAGGCATGTTTAGGAATGTTCTGAGAGAACCAAATCACCTTATACCATGTAGCTTCCTCAGTTGCATTGATTAAGTCCCCACATGCTTGCTTTACAGAGAAATTACTCAATTTCCCATTCATCTTTTTCCACATCAAATTATCACTTCTGGACTCATCCAAAGTAGGATCTTGTAACTAAGTAATCATAGGGAATCTTGCATTCCATTCTAAAGGCCAATTCTAATTGTTATTCACCACCAAATCATGGACATTTAAATCACCTGCAAGCCTTGCATCATATATATCTCTATATGATACAAAATTGCTTAATACTCCAATATTGCTCCAATTTTCAAACCATAAAGATGTTGTCCTTCCATTAACTATTTCAATTACCATATGTCTCCTTACATCCTGTCTTTGTTTCAGAATATTCTTCCACCCCCAACTATGTGTTTTTTTCTCATTAATAGCCCATATCCTTCTCCTCCTCAATTTATATGTATTTACCCATTTAACCCAAAGAGAGTTTTTGTCCATTGCAATGTGCCACAGGTGCTTGATTATCATAGCCTTGTTCCAAGTACATAAGTCTTTCAATCCCAATCCCCCATACTATTTAGGCTTACATAACTGACCCCATGCCACTTTTGCTTTGCCTTTAGAAGTATTTCCATGGTTCCACAAGAAATTATTAAGAAGCCTGTTAATGTCAAGCCCAATACACATGTATTGACTCTAAAACTGAAGCTACAAGTTGCAATCTCCCAACATAAGTCAGGCACTTGTTTTTCCAGTTATCAATCCTAGCTTTAATCTTATCAGTCAATATCTTGCAATCTTTAACACCAAACCTCTTAGTAATTAGAGGTACTCCTAAATACCTTACAAGAAGCTTTTCAACTCTAAATGGAACCACTTCTAGAATGCTTTTCCCATCCTCTTCATTCACACTCCCTAATATGACTGTACTCTTGTTAAAATTAGGAATCAAACCTGAGCCAAACTCCTCTATAGCATCTTTGTATACTTTGACTGATTCGTTATCACCATAACAAAACATCAATAAATCAACAGCAAAGAACACATGTGTGATTTTGAGTTTCTTGCATCCAAAATGGTAGTTGAAGTTTTGACTTTCTTCCACTTTTTGTTTCACAATTACATTCAAAACTTCCATTACAAGGGTAAATAGGTATGGAGAATGTAGTAGAAGTAACACACTTCATTATCCAGTCCACCATTCTATCATGAAAATGAAAACCCCTTAGAATGCCTTCCAAAAACTCCCAATTCACTGTGTCATATGCCTTTTGAATACCAATTTTCAAGGCAACTCTCTTGGGACCATTCTTATTGTCATAACCTTTGAAAAGTTCTTGAGCCAAAAGGATATTATCATGTATGTATCTATTAGGTATAAATGCACACTGGTTCATGCTAATCAGATTATCGAGAGATCCTTTCATTCTATCTGTTATTATCTTACTTATACATTTGTACAGTGCATTGCAACAAGCAATGGGTCTGTACTCAGATACTTTTGAGGGAGAATTGTTCTTAGGAACAAGAGTGATCATTGTAGAATTAATTTCCTTCAATAGCTTGCCCGTCTAAAAAAAACTCACTAACTGCACAACATACATCTTTTCCAATTATACCCCATGCTTTTTTATAAAATTTATAGGAAAAACCATCAGGTCCAGCAACTTGGTTATCGTCAATTTGGAATATAGCCTTCTTTATTTCCTCATCACTAACATTCCTCACCATTTCATTAGCTTCTATATCAGTCAGTTTGTTCACCAAGAGGTCTTTAATGTCATCAATCCTATCCACGGGATTAGCCACTCCCAAGAATTTTTGAAAATGATTAACAAATTGTTCAGCAACTGCACTCCCTTCATATCTATTTCCCTCTTCATCATTAATAGCTCCAATTCTGTTCTTGTGTTGTCTGCATTTGACAGTTCTGTGGAAAAAAGCATTGTTTCTGTCACCAAAGCTTAACCATTTTACCTTAGCTTTCTGATATAACAGTTGTTCCTCATCCTTTAAAGCATCTACATACTCTTTCAGTCTGATATAACAGTTGTTCCTCATCCTTTAAAGCATCTACATACTCTCAGAGTATCACATTCTTCCTTTCTGAGCTTTACATCATTAGGGTCTCTATCAATTTTGATTTGAACCTCTTTAAGTTTCTCCCTAAACAGCACTACATTCTCAAAAACATCCCCATTCTTCCATGCCAGCTTTTTTAAATGCCCCTTTAGAACCTTAAGCTTCTTGACTGTCTTAAACATATGGCATCCATTACACTGATCTATCCAATATTTTTCCACCAAAGGTAAGAAATCTTCTTTATCAGCAACAAAATTAGCAGATTTAAAAGGTCTTTTCTTTTTGTGAATAACTTTTGGGATGACAAGTAAAATTGGGCAGTGATCACATATTAAGTAGGGTAAGAAGACAACATATAGTTGTGGGAACTTACAAATGACATCTTCATTACCCATAGCCCTGTCTAACTTTTTTAAAATTCCTGCATAATCACCTTTTCTTACTTTATGAAAGTTTTTTGTCCATGTATAAAACATGCTATTGCTGGAATTGTCTTCAAGTTCAACTTGGTTAACACAATCTTTGAACTCCACCATATCATTTGTCATATGTGATCCTCCAGCTGAGTGTTCATTAGGATTAAGAGTGACATTAAGATCACCAAGCAATACCCAGCAAGCAGTCCCAACAATTCTCTTGTAGATACTCAAATCCTTCCATAGTATTCTCATTTCAATTCCACTATTAGCAGCATACACAAAAGTGCAGTACACTGTTACATTGCCATCCACTAAATCTATTTTACATAACATAGACTGTTTGGCACGCAGAGGGAACCTCTCAAGTTGTATGACACAACTTGACTCAAGTTGGCTAATTATGAGATCCAATGGCTCAAATCATAAGAAGTTCTTTTGATATGAGCCATTTGATGAAATTTAATGGCTCATAATTCCTTAACTTGAGTCAAGTTATATTTTCAACTTCATCACGTGCCAACAAATCATTATTCTACACTCCTTGTCACATTGGTTCATGTTTGATATTCAATTACAGGTTCCAAAAATACTATCCCTAGTTTTCTGAAGCTTTCTATTCTTAACATGGGTTTCCAAAACTGCACATACTAACAATTTTTCATCCACAATAAATTTCTGTATTTCAGATTGTTTATCAGTGGTACTCAAACCTCTGATATTCCAAGCCCCTATTCTGCAATCCATAACCATATATTCAAATCCTTTCTTACCCCTCCAATACTCCATTATCCATACCATTCAATTCATTGTCTTTCATACTCTTTGCTATACCATTAGTCTCCTCATATACATCAGTCTCTTCCGTGGGTTTTGCTACTTGTTTTCCTTTGTTTTCCAATACTTCCATACTCTTTTTGCAATATGCATACATGTGAATATCCCATTCTTTCATGTCTTCATCTGTTGGAACTTTCCTTTGGCTTAGAAAAACATCAACAATTTCTTTATTTCTTAATTCTTGCAGCTCATTCTGGTTATTGATGTCATACATTTCCAAAATTGAGTATTTGTTAGATGTTCTTTTCAAGGCTTCTAATATTTCACCATGTACAGACCATGCTTTCCTGTTAGGACTAATACTTTCCTTTGACTTTGCTTCTTGTGTTTTCTTTTCAGGACTTTTGTTTCTATTGCTTTGGTCTTCTTTGTTCACAACATTCTTTGGCTGAAACTCATATTTTGCAACATTCTTTGTTCACAACATTCTTTTGTCACTGATTTTATCACTACTAACCTTAGTACATTTGTCAGTCCTTTTCCACATTCTGAAAATTTTCACCGCCCTCACCATTCTTCTCCAATTCATCACTTAAAACCCTAGTTTCCACTGAATCATCAATTACTACATCCTTATCACCAATATTCTTCTTATTATTCAGATCAAAAACAGTATCAATATACCTATTTGGTACACGTGTCCTTTTTGAATTTCTACTCTTAATTGACATGATTTTCACACACTAAAATGCTCTATACTACTCAAAATAGTAAAAAAAAAAAAAAAAAAAAAAAAAGAAAAAAGAGATTATTGTGCAAAACTGTATAGAAATTCTAAAATTAGGATTTGGCGCCAAAATCTTCAACTTTGGGGGTTTACTCAATTTTTAATGAGAATCAAATTAGATCACATCATTGTGAGCGAAATGATAAGACGAATTGATTTTAAAAGAAATTGAGCGATTATTGTGATTTTAGGAGGTGCGAAATATTCGGGAATGATGGGATGAAGAAAGAGAGAGAGAGTGATGAAAGACTTTTTTTATTACGCCTATAGTTGTACAGTAGTTGTTTCAAGCGTTTAACAAATTTTGGTTATGAGAAATTACAGAATTCATTCCTGTGTCCCTCGCTGATACAATTTTGCATAACTGATCCTTAAATGTGGTGTTTGTTTTTAGTTTTCGTCCCTAACTGCTCATCTTTTGCTACCAACAGCGAATTCAACAAGTGCATTGAAGAACGACTATTTATATTGGCAAGTGATGATTTCTGTATTTTTACTAAACCACAAGAAAAATTTCTGTAATTTACTCTTTCTCTACTCTCTCAGTTATCTGAAAAATTAATACATAAAACGACAAATATGACATCTTGTGAAACAAAGAAGAGACGGTTTGTGAGCTGCATCTAAAAGTCTCTTCAGCTTAGATTAAAGGATTGGTAATTAAGTAGTTTTGTAGTTCCTGGTAGCTATGTGTATCTCAATACTAAAAAGTTGAATATTGTGGCTTCAAATCACATTAATCAGATCATCGAGTTACAAATGCAAATACAAACACCCCGTGATCTTTTTTTTATTTGTGTTGTGTACCTAAAATGTGGGGCCCAGGTGCTGAACAAGGAGGAATACTATAAACGTCAAGCTGTAGACTCGATCTAAAGAGCCATATTATCGAATGTCTCAACCACAAGCCTACTCATCGTCCCAAGATCAGCAGTCCAATCAGCTCTTACAATCGCAGGTACCCATTTGCTTCCTTCATTGAATGGATTATTAATAAAACAACAAAATATTAGCTCTTTTAGTTTTCTCCTAAAATACCCGTGATCATATTATTTAGACAAGATTTTACGGGCGGCACTTATTTTTCAGTGCTTTGAATAGAAATCTACTATGCTTTTTTTAAAGTAGAAAATCGATAGTTGAGATCAGTTTTCATGCGCCTTGCGAACCAGGTGGGTCAAAAGGTGCCCGTTTATCACGTCTACTAGAAAATGCTTTCCATCATATATGCATCAGTCTATTACAGGAATGATTATTCCCTTGACTTGTTAGAGAAAAAAGGTCACCATAATTGATCATTCTCTTACATGAGTAAACGAGTCAATTACAGGAATGAAAATCAATTGTTTGGTAGCTTGACTGTGTTTTGCTCAAATTACAGGATTTACAACTTTCCTCTCTGGATGAAGACGGGTCGGATTTCATTCAACAACCGATAAATGATTCCGGAGTCCAAATTCATTGACATTTCGGTGACAAAATACATTTGATATACACAAACGGTCTAAGCTTTCTCGGAACGTGATCCATAATGTAACATTATACTAGGAACCAAGAAATGTCAGGCATGTTCTTTAAAGACTGCCCTATACTCTCGTGTATCATTTCAGTGCCTGTAAATTAGGTTGTCATGTTTGACCGATTTATTGCTCTTAGAGTCTTTGCATTCTTATTGTTAAATTTGACTAATTATAAATTTTTAGCTTTGAAAGAAAGTTGACTTTCGTGCACATGAAACTTAACTATATGGTGTGCCCTTTTGCTTGTTTTGTATCTGGTTTATTTAAAGGATTTCTGAGTGGGTGAAGTGGTGTCAAAAGAACGGGACCAGTTGAGGCTTGTATCGATTATGTGGTTAGGGTAGTGATCAGATAGCAGGGCTACTAGTATCAAGGACGGTCTTCAATAAATCTACGGCAGTAACTATAAAGAAACTCTGGTTTGCTTTCTAGGTTTTATGATCAAACACTATATTAAGAAGTTACTAGTATATATTTTACTGCTTATATATTTTACTGCCTAATCAAAAGATGTAAATATGTCAGAAATCTAACTAAAGCTTTTTCTTAGTTTGTGACCCAATAAACCTAATTCCACAAGTTGGGTGCTCGTTTACGTAGCCATTGCCATGCAAGCATCGAACAGCCTGCTGAAAATTAAAGCTTAAGATTGATGATACATCACCGAAATCAAGTTCAGGTGTCATGAAAGGTACATTGTGGTATCTATATATGAGTGTTATAGTACAGAGTAATGAGATACTTTGCATTTAGAGAGCAACTGGTTGTTCAGAAGCCCAAAGGATGAGTTTGGTACAACTCTTGTTAGCTGTCTTTTTGAAAAATTCCTTTATAGAAAATGAGGTTTTCTACCAAAGGGCTTCTAGCTGGGACAAGTATTTTATTTTGTTTCATTTTTTGTAAATGGTAAATTTGTAATGTATATACTGTGAATTCGTTAGTTTGTCTCTTCTAAAGATGATAGTGATAATGATTTTGTAAACACATCTCACTGAAGAGGGAGCTAAACTCTCTTTGTAAAATCAAGACCTCCATATGATAAAACAACCATGAAGTGGTCACGCTAGCTTGAGTCTGTGTGCAAGTAAATCCAAACATAGTTTTTATAATTATCCGGTGCAACAAATAGACTAAATAGTTCTTTTACAATGGCCGAAACTCAAGGCCACATACAATGAGGCCAGACATAGGTCCTTCAAGACTTGTAAATTTCATATTCATAGAAAGAGAGTCATCCTTGAATTCATGAGCTGAGTTAAATTTCCACAGTTGAATCTCCATCCATCCATCTTCTCTTTGTTTTGGAACCGGAGTAATATCATGTATATTTGATGGCTTTGGGGTTATAAAATAGAGAAATTCAGCCTCTTTGATTTCTGGGTGGAGTATATCTCGTACTTTCACTGGCCATGAACCCTTGCTCTCCTTCTTGATTGTGAATACGCTTTATAGCTACTGTGCTTCGTTTTCTGTGTAAATCGCAATTATTCACACCTTCGATCGACAAGGAATTGCTGTTATCAAAATGTTCAAGATATGCTTTGTACACTTTACCGAATCCGCCTGACCCGATGCAATATGCTTTATCAAAAATGTTGGTAGCTGGGATTATATCATTTAGTCGAATCTTCAAGTGTTCCAAGTTCTTCCCCTGCAACATTATCGAGTTATGCAACACCAAATAAAAAATAATAATAATAAAAAAGGATAAAGAAATAAAAGAATTTTTTTCTATGATTGATCGACATTTGTAAAATATGAGAACACCCAAGCAACAATTGATTTGTTTTAAGTTAATTATTGTGAAAAGGATTCTCATCCCTAAAACTATAGCCTGCAAATACATCTAAGAAAAATATTAAAACTTGTGACAAGTTCGAAAAAGAATATTGAGAGATAACATACATATGCAATGTTTGAAATAACGAATGAATTTATGAAACGGAGTAACGGGTGTTTTCATGGCCGCGTGTTGTGGCGGCACACATGTAGTTTCAATAGAAGTTAAAATGTTGTTATATTTTAAAACAAAGTAGAAAAAAGTGTCAGGAATTGAAAGCACGGTGTTATGTGTAGTTTGTCTCATTTTTGTAAGGTAGTATGTAACTCATGTGAATTTAAAAATCTTATTAAGCTAATAATAATAAAGCTAAATAATTAGATTAATTCAAACTTGGGTTAATTAGCATAAAATAAATTACTTTTATATGGCTTAAGATGTTTTATACGTGGTTGAAGTTTGAAACCCGATACTTTACATAAGCTTTTCACTATCTTCTCAATCATTTTATAGCCTTTTCTTCATCATAGCCTTATAAATGATATACCATTTAAAAAACGTAGTCCTTGAACATATATTTAGCTATCCAAAGCTAAATTGACATAACAATGGTGTTAGTTTGTTACTTTTTGTTTTTAATTCTATATTATCTTTATTTAAAAGTTCACTGGCCTAAATTAAGAAATAATATTTATTATATGTCGATGATATTGTTCTCAAAACATCTTCTGAAGCATTTCTACAACCGGTCATTAGCTCATTAGATGCATAGTTTTCTATGACGGATCTTGGCTCTCTTAATTATTTTCTTGGCATCTCGGCTTTGCGGACATCATCTGGCATGTTTCTATCTAAATCTAAATATGCCGAGGAGATTATTGAGAGAGCTCATATGTAGCATTCTAACCCTTGTCTGACTCCAGTTGATACCGAGTCTAAGTTAGGTCCTGATGGCGATCCTGTTTCTGATTCTACCTTATATCATAGCTTGGCTGGTGCTCTTCAGTATTTGACCTTCATGCGTACATATATTTCTTATGCTATTCAACAGGTTTGCCTATATATACATATCCTCGTGAGCCTCATTTTGCTGCTTTGAAACAGTTTTTTTGGTAGGTTCTGGGTACTATTGATCATGGTCTACATCTGCATGTTTCTACTACTACTCAGCTCACTGCCTACAGAGATGGTGATCGGACTGGTTTCCTGCCACACGACGTTCTACTTCCGTGTATTTTGTCTTTCTCGAGGACAATCTTATGTCATGGTCTACTAAGAGGCATGTTACATTATCCCGCTCTAGTGCTGAGGCGGAATATCGTGGTGTTGGTAATGTAGTTGCTGAAACTCCCTGGGTTCGAAATATTTTGCGCGAGCTAAATGCTCCTTTACTTAAAGCTACACTTGTCTACTATGATAATGTTATTGTAGCTTATCTTTTTAGTAATCCAGTTCAGCACCAGCGTACTAAGCATATTGAGATTGATATTCACTTTGTTCGTGATTATGTGGCTTCGCGGCAAGTTCGCGTTTTGCATGTTCCATCTCGGTTTCAGTGCAGATATTTTCACCAAAGGTCTTCCACGTGCTTTATTTCTCAAGTTTCATTCCAGTTTGAATATCCGGAAACCTACCGTTCCAACTGCGGGGGTGTATTAGTCGAAGATATTAATGGGCCTCATGTATTAGTTTAGTGTTTAGCCTAACATTGTTTTGTAATGGTTTAGCCCATTATCTAGTTGGCTTACTTTCAAAGCATTGTATTTACTTTATATACGTTTTATGATTACTGAACGAGGCAAGGGGGATTTACCAATTTTAATAAAAACTAATTATTATACAAGTAAAGAATTAGAGATAATTAAAAAATCAAAAATGCAAATCATCCTACATTTTGCCGCCTTTTCTTATATCATCACAGTTTTATAATTTCTTCCTAAACTAGTACAAGGCAATAAGCCTATATTAAGCTAACTACTAATACATTTTTCTTTCTCTTGAGAAAATGTTTCGTCTTTGGATTGAGAACATATATTCAAAGTAAAGCTTCTCCTAGACTAATCAAGACCCACAACTGATCGAAGTTCTCAAACAGAAAATACGCACAGTAACTAAACAAACAATAAACACCGAATGTTACTTGGAATAAGCTCTCCAATTAATCAGAAAAGACTTGCTTACAAAAACTGATATAGAATGCATAATAACAAACCACAGCTCGGTTTGTATATATAGGGAATAGAACAAGCTTTCCTAATCCTACTACAATTCTAATATAAAAATACTAGAACCGACATTCAGACATTCACCCATGGGCTTGGGTCAATGGCTGCTGCTGCCCCATGGGCTCGGGTCAGACATTAGCCCAACATTCACCCCCCTAATTTCTGACTCGAGATAGGGAGGTCTTCAACTCCGAGTAACTCTTGCATCTCCTTGAATTTAATCCTTGCGAGAGCTTTCGTCAGAATATCAACACGTTGCAAATCACCTCTTACAAACTCAACTTGTACTTGGCCTCTTTCAACACATTCTCGGATAAAATGATAACGTGTGTTTATATGCTTGCTTCTCCCGTGAAAGACTGGATTTTTCATAAGTGCAATAGCCGATTTGTTGTCAACAAATAAGACCACCACTCTTTCTTCCATTCTGGTTATTTCACTCAACAATCCACGTAACCATATCCCTTGACACGCGGCTGAAGTTGCAGCCATGAACTCGGCTTCACAAGACGATAGAGCCACCGTGTTTTGCTTTTGTGAGCACCAAGTGATAGGTGATTTTCCTAGATAAAATACATGCCCAGTTGTGCTTCGACCATCATCTTGGTCCATAGCAAAACTACTATCACTAAACCCCACTAACTCCTTGGTCTTTTCTTGGTTGTATCGTATTCCAAAATTCAAACTACCTTGGATATACCTTAGTATTTGTTTCACAGCTGCCATATGTGATTCTTTTGGTTCTTGCATATAACGACTAACCAAACCAACCGAATAAGATAAATCAGGTCGAGTGTGTAGTAAATACCTTAAACAACCAACTCGTCGTCTATACAAAGTTGAATCAACTGGTTTTCCTTCCTTGTCCATGCTTAACTTCATTCCAGGTTCTAATGGACATTGAGTAGAATTCGCTTCATGCATCCCAACATCTTTCAAGATCTTCTTTGCATAGCTTTCTTGAATTATTGAGATACTCGAATCCTCTTGCTTTACTTCAATGCCAAGATAATAGCTTAACTTTCCCAAGTCACTCATATCGAACCTTTCTTGCATTTGTCTCTTAAATTCACCAATATCGCTAAGCTTCGAACCGGTTACTAAGAGATCATCTACATAGACCGCAATAATCAAGATTGACTTGTTTGTCTTCTTCACATACACCGCTTGTTCGTGTTGGCATCGTTTGAAAGACATTTGCTTGAGTTCTCTATCAAGTTTTGTATTCCACGCCCTTGGTGCTTGTTTAAGTCCATAAAGCGCCTTTTTCAACTTGTAGATCTTCCTTTCTTCTCCTTTCTTCACGAACCCCTCCGGTTGTGTAACAAACACTTGCTCTTTTAGATCTCCATGTAAAAAAGCCGACTTTACATCCAAATGATGTAGCTCCCATGCTTCTTTCGCGGCCAATGAGATCAATAAACGTATCGTTTCAATCCGTGCTACGGGCGCAAATACCTCGTCATAGTCAATTCCTTCCTTTTGAGCATAACCCTTTACTACTAAACGAGCTTTAAACTTATTAATTGAACCATCCGGATTTCTCTTAATTTTGAACACCCACTTTAGTCCAATAGGATTAACATTACCCGGAGCTTCAACTAATTCCCATGAATTATTCTTCTCGATAGACTCAATCTCTTGTTTCATAGCAACCATCCACTTGCTTGAGACTTTTGCTTCTTGGAACGTTCTTGGTTCATCATCTTCAATCAAAAGTAGATTTTGATCTTCATTAGCAACTGAGGTTCTTGAACTAGACCCCATAATAAAGTCATTAAATCTAGTTGGCTTAGTTGAAACCCTTGAAGAACGCCTCATAATTGGTTGAGTTTCCGTCACAAGATTAGGGTCATTATCCGCCTCGAATTGAACTTCTTGTTCGGTATTGACCGGTTGATTTTCATCAACATCATGATTATTTTCATTCTCTTGATCTTCTGCCTCAACTTCATCGGTCACACCTGGGTTAACAAATCCACAACCCGTATCAATAGAACCGTGCCATTCTATAATAAGCATACCTGGGTTTAGCTCGTGTGTTTCGCTTCCAGCAACATACTTCCAGCCAAGTTCCTCATTAAACTCCGCATCACGACATACCACTATCTTCTTTAGTTTTGGATTGAACAGTCGAAAATCTTTTGTACCTGGCTCGTTTCCGATGTAAATGAGTCGTGTTGACCTGTCGTCTAACTTATGTAAATATGGCCTTGTTCCCGTTGCATAAGCCACACATCCAAATACCCGCAAACCCTCCAAGTTAGGCTTTTTTCATTTGAAAGCCTCGTATGGAGTTTGATTAACTAGAGCTCGAGTTGAAACTCTATTAATCAAGAATGTAGCGTGTCTAACTCCTTCAGCCCACATGTAGTTTGGTACGTCTCGTGCTTTCAAGATGCTTCTAGTCATTCCCATAAGAGTGCGGTTTCGCCTTTCCACGACTCCATTTTGTTGCGGTGTGTAGGGAGTGGTTAGATGTCTTGTTATACCCTCGTTTTCACAAAAGTTGGTAAATTCTTTTGAAGTGAACTCACCTCCTCTATCGGTCCTTAGGGTTATAATCTTCTTTCCCGACTTCTTCTCCGCTAAAGCTTTGAACTTTTTGAAGTATTCAAATGCCTCACCTTTTTCCTTCAAGGTAAAAGTCCACATAAACCGTGAGAAGTCATCAATAAGAACAAATATGTACCTGTTTCGTGCTATGGATGGTGGAGAAATTGGTCCACATAGGTCGGCATGTATAAGTTGAAGAGGATGTGTTGCCTTAAATTTTGCAGCTTTAGGAAACGCCTTCTTGGTTTGTTTTCCTACCAAACAAGATTCACACAACTTGTTCTCTTGATGAATTATTGGCAACTTTTCAACCATGCCCTTCCTTGCCATTAATTCCATTGTCTCGAAATTAATGTGACCCATCCTAGCATGCCATAACCAAGCATCATCTTCCATCTTTGCTTTGAGACACACCGGACTTCCAACTTGGAGCTTAATCTTATAAAGTCTATTACTTGTTCTAGGAACCTTCATCAGAAGCTTGCCATCTGAGTCACGCATAGTAAGAAGGTTACCTTTCATACGAATGTCACATCCGCCTTCGGTAGCTTGCCCAAGACTAATTATGTTGCTTTTTAGCTCGGGTAGGTAATAGACTCCAGTGATTAACCGTTGCTCTCCCGTTTTCCCTTCAATGATTATCGAACCCTTCCCTTTTATCTCGATGTAGGAGTTATCACCAAACTTCACTCTGCCGGAGATATTCTCATTCAACTCCGAAAAGTATTCTCGGATCCCCGTCATGTGATTACTTGCTCCATTATCCAAATACCAAGTGTCTTCCTCGTTTGGCTTAGTATTCAATTGGTTTGGGATAATCTTTTCTTCATTCAAGAAAACTACTTCTTGAACGCTTTTCATCATAAAAAGTGTTGGGTCATCATCATCCTCCGTTTTCAAAAGGTTTGATTCATGCTTTTGCTTTTGTTCACGTCGTTCAGGGCAGTTAGAAGCAAAGTGACCATATTCATCACATCTAAAGCATTGAATCTTTGAAAGGTCTCGACTTTTATTCTTCTTTTGATCCGTATTGCTCCCGGAGTTGTTTTGGTTTCCACAGTTGCGGTTATTAGCTTGACCACTACCTCGAGATTTGTTTTGAGAAGAAAAGTTTTGACCTTTACCGTTGCCACCAGAGGAATTCCTTCCTCGACCTTTCTTATCATATCTTTCAGCCCTTCCGAACATCAACTTGCCTTGATCTTCAGAAGTGGTGTCAACACCCTTCATTCTTCCTTCAAAAGCTTTCAACCTTCCAATTGCTTCTTGAAAAGACATAGTATTCAAGTCAGCAAATTGTTCTATTGAGGCAACAATTGCAACATACCTATCCGGAACGGATGCAAGTAGCTTCTTAACAAGTTTCTTGTCTTCATAAATTGTTCCCAAGCTATTTACTTCAGTTACAATTTTGCCCAACCTAGCCGCAAAGTCATCAATTGATTCGTTGACTTTCATCTTTAAAGATTCGAATTCCGTCTCCAAGGTTTGCAACCTTGCGTCTCGAACCCGATCAACACCCACATACCTGGTCTTCAAAGCTCCCCAGATTTCTTTGGCTGTGTTGAATTGTGAAACTTGAAAAACAAGTTCTTCTGGAATCGCCTGGAAAAGTAATGCAACTGCCATGTGATCTTGCTTAGCAACTACTTGTGTTCCTTCCCCTGGTTCCAGTGCATCGAGTATTCCATGGACTCGGAATACCGCTTTAACTCTTATTGCCCATATGTTATAGTTCGTGCTTGTTAACATTGGACATTGAAGAGCCGTTTTAGAATGTTCAATAGGTGGTTGACTCGACTCGCCTTGCACCATCCTTCTTGAACGTCTTTTGTAAGTTACCGGTGTAGTTGGATTATCTTCCAGCCCTAGGTTTGATCGACTTTTTGCTTAAGTCGAAACCTAGTAAAACCCTTCTGCTTGTTGTAAAACCAAGAACCTTGGTCGACTTAGTAAAACCTTCTGCTTGTTTTAAAACCAAGAACCTTGGTCGACTTAGTAAAACCTTCTGCTTAAGAACCGCTGTTTGAATAACCTGGTCGATCCTTCTTGATAACTAAAACCCTTGGTCGACTGGATTCTTGCAACCTGTCTCTTGATACCAATTCAAGACCCACAACTGATCGAAGTTCTCAAACAGAAAATACGCACAGTAACTAAACAAACAATAAACACCGAATGTTACTTGGAATAAGCTCTCCAATTAATCAGAAAAGACTTGCTTACAAAAACTGATATAGAATGCATAATAACAAACCACAGCTCGGTTTGTATATATAGGGAATAGAACAAGCTTTCCTAATCCTACTACAATTCTAATATAAAAATACTAGAACCGACATTCAGACATTCACCCATGGGCTTGGGTCAATGGCTGCTGCTGCCCCATGGGCTCGGGTCAGACATTAGCCCAACAACTAATTGATTCTAAACCCTAGTGATCTATAAGTTTCATAATTCTGTCGTCCTCTCGTCTTTTTTAGGTTGAATCTGTGGGTTTTTGGCTTCATCTTTTAGCATTCTCTTCTTTTCTTGTTGCCTTTGAATATCTTTGTTATTTCCAAAAAACATTGGTCGGAATTCAAGGCCATATATAATGAGGCCAAACATAGGTCCTTCATGACTTGTAAATTTCATATCAATAGAAAGGAATTTTTTCATAAGCTGAGTTAAATTTCCACACTTGAATCTCCATTGATACGCACCCATGTTTCGTTATTAAATGAAGCTTAGAAAACTGTTAACACTACCGTTTCTTTTAGTTTTGAAAGAAGTGGTTATTTGACAGTTATAAGGTAGAGAAGTAGTCAAGATGTTCCATGTTTTTAGGGTAGCTCATGCATGCATGTGTTTAGTTCTTAGAATAGTAGAGTAGTGGGTCACGTACAGCTAGTTACTGTTCTTAGATAACTGCTTCTTATTAGTCCTATTTATATGTAATCCTTATGTCTTGTAATGAAGAAGAAAATTGATTAAAGTCTTAGTTTCTCTCTAGTTTTCTTGGAGTCTTACCCGCTCAAAGGGCCTTATCCATCTCGTCCCGTATCTACTTCTTGGGAGATTGACCATCTCTAATCGGTCTCTTATCATCCACCCATCCGTCTTCCCTTTGTTTTGGAACCCGAGTGTTACCATTTGAGTCTTGATCCCAGGGTTGTTGTAATTGTTGACGAATCTTTTATGACTTTTTTAATCAGAGGGTCAAAATCAGGCCGCTTCAACCACAAATGAAAGAACTTAAACGGGTATGGACCATAGTATGATTTTTCAATATGTATGAAAATAGGGTTATGATCAGACTTGCCCCTTTCCAACACGGTAGCCTTCAAATCTTGAGTCTCATTTTAGAATAGACTCCGACAATATAAAATGATCAAGTTTACTCATTTTTGTTCTTGACTTATTCATCCAACTAAATCTCCTTCCACCCATTGGCATTTCAACTAGATTCGTCACTTCAATGAAGGAATTAAAACAGTCTACTTCTGACCGGGAAAAGGTAGAGCCATAACGCTCAGACTCATCTCTCACCTTGTTAAGATCTCCAAATAGCATAAACTTACCATTATGAGTCTCAATGAACATACATAACGAATTCCATAAAGTTGCCTTACTGTGAGTGTCATGAGGGCCATATATATTGATCATAAAATACATATCATCAGAGTTTGTCCATTTACCTTACACAATAACGTAGTGATCATCGCACCAAATATTAGTCTTAATAAACATAGCCAGATCCCAAATGGAGATAATCCCTCCCGACCTTCCTCTAGCCAAACTACAGTCTACAGCGTAATTAAAACGAATAATTCCCCCACATACTCTTTAGCCGAAAAAACTCAAGACGCGTCAATTTTGATTCTTGAATTCCAAGGAATTGAACATTATTCTTATAACACAACTCTTTGACCCGTTTATAACGTTTCCTAGTGCCTCTAATGTTAATAGATAAAATATTCATTGATCCCATATAGACACCCCTGTTCCATTAAGGATACTTTTTAAGGTTTTTCTACACCCTCGAACATCATATCCCAACGCGCCCCCAATGTCAATCAAACGCGACATCTCATGAATCATAGAAATACCCTGAACATCTCTTTTTCTATATTTGGCAAACATCGTCGAGCACTTACTTGTATGGGGGGATTCACCACTCTGTTGATCAATGTTTTCATGACGCTTAAAATCTCGAATCCCGGTGGGCGACAAGGATCCGTCAAAGCATCTGAAGCATTACCCTCGTGTTCATCATCTAGGTGAGATGTTTCTTTCTCTTCTCCTACGTCTATATGGTTCTCCTCTGTACATTTTAACTCTTTTCCAAAATCAGCAAACTCTTTTACGTTTTCATCAACTGAAGGTACTTCTTCTTCAATGTCACCAACCTCCTCATCTTTGTCACTAGTTGCATCTTCTGACACTGTAACATCTGCAATTCGAATGCTCCATGTGGCTATCTCTTGAACACGCACCATATGATTCTCCCCATTAACTCCTACAATCACATTCTCAGAAATTCTATCCTTTTGTTTTGTGGTGATACATACTCTACCAATACTCATGGATGACCCTTGATCAATCTCAAAGAACATGAACTTGCCAACTACATTTGCCACTTTCTTATATGCACTCGAACCCCATGCACATAGGGGAAGTCCAGAAATTTCAATCCATATCATCCGTTCGTCAACAACGAAGTTTTGAGAAACACTCCTTATGGACGAAAATAAGTTTTTCGTTGCTTCATTGTTTCTGAATGCATTACAAGTGGCTGCATCCTGAAACTGTATCCAAAGCCATAATCCCCCAATATGATGAACCTTAATCTGAGTAAATCCTTCACTTCTACATAATCGATACACTGCATTCATCGTCCCAACTTCCCGAACTTTCACCAATGCAACCGTAGTGGATTCTTCCACTTTGATCAAATCACAATCACTCATAGTAACACACCTCGATTCACCTCTCAGTTAATCATTGGAATTCATCTTTTCTCCTCCATACACAACGGAGGCAAAAGATTTTGCTCCTGATATGTTTGCGGGTAAATTATTCAACTTAGAAGAAGTTTGAGCCACACCCCTACTACGAGAGTGATTGGTATCTTCTGACACTTTACACGACTGAGTTTTATTATGCCTCTTGAATCTCGCTACTGCTGCGAAAAGATGGAAATTTTCAATCCATATGTTTGCTAGACGCTTCGCAAACTCTTCAGCATTCCCAATTCCCATGAATCGAACAAATCCAAATCTCTTTCCCAATTTTGAGAGCTTTGACGGAATATATGCATCCACTATCCTTCCATACGGTTCACACATCTGCCACAATCGTTTTGCATCAACATACTTAGGAAAGTTCGTAACATAGAAAGACTCTGTGATTCTCTCCACGTCCTTTGAATAAGGATTATCAATAGGTTTCTTATGTTGATTATGACGTCTATTAAACACCCATGTCCATTCATTGCCCTTGTTCGAATTTGAATTATGAATCACCATATCAAAATCAAATTGTTTTTTGTGATATGAGTTGAAAATAATACTAGGGTTACGGTTTTTTATTTTTGTAAAAAATGGGGGTTTTTGTGTTTTTGTTTAATTTGAAGATGATTGATGAAAAATTTGTGTTTTGGAGAGTGATTTATCCGGCAATTAGGTGGTGGTGAGCTGCGGAGGGGTTAACATGGTGGTGAGCTGGGAGGTATTTTCTGTGTGTGACGAAAAAGTAAACGAATCATACAACTTTGACACTCAATTATTATATAAACATGTGAACTCATGGGGATCTTACTGCTTCATCTGACTTAATTAATGAGCTCATTCTTGATGAGTCTCTTGACGCCCGACCTTCCCGATTTCTTACAGTGGAATCTTAAATAAGCTTATTGAAGATAAATTGTATGATGGAGAGGTCTTAAACTCATTAAAAAGGAATTCTTAGGTGCATTGAGAGTTTGACAAATAAACTAGAGAATAAATAAGACGGAACCACAGCAGGAGACACATGTAGATGCAGAATTAAACATATGTAGATGAAACCCGAACTAAATGAGACTATGCAAACAGAACCAAATGCAGAACCAGAGCGAATCAGATGAAACAAGGTAGAATCAGACATAATCAACCAGATGCAAAACCATTATTGTAACCAAAGGAAATTCAGAACCAGAGCAAATCAGATGGAACATGGCGGAATCAAACATAACCAACCAATTGCAAACAATTAGGTAATCAGAGCAAATCAGATAACATACCATATGTGTCGTCAGAATCACATCGGAAGAAGAGCATAATCATAGAAAAAAGAACCCAAACCAGTAGCAAAACAATAAAAAACCATAATTCAAACAAACCATTGCTTCCTTACGAAACCCAAAAGCGAGCAGTTAATAAATTCAATTTAATATGGCAGTATACAAGAATACCTTATATGATGAACAAATTCCATAAAATTTCCACCGTCTCATTTTAACTCATTTATATATCCATCATCCAATAAAAACTTAGTTATAAGCTTTTTTTTTTTTTTTTTTTTTTTTTTTTTTTTTTTTTTTTTTTTTTGGTGCAATTTATTCAAACAAACACAGAGACAATTAGATTTACGTAACTTGGTTTCATTAACAAACTAGAGAACAAGAGATTTAAGTAAGGTCCAGTAAGCCTTTATTAAGCTAAGGATGAAGACATCATTCCTTCTCTTGAGAAAATGCTTAGTCCTTGAATTGGAAATTGCTCTTCAAAGTAGAGCTTCTCCGATTCCTAGACTATATGATTTTAAACCCTAGTGATCTAACGGCTTCATAGTTCTGTCGTCGTCTCGTCTTTTTTAGGTTGAATGTGCGGGTTTTGGGTTTCCTCTTGTAGCATTATCTTCTTTTCTCTTCGCCCTTGAATATCATCGCTGTTTCCAATAAACGTTGGCCGAAACTCAAGGCCACATATAATGAGGCCAGACATAGTTCCTTCATGACTTGTTAACTTCATATAGATAGAAAGAGAGTCATCCTTGAAATCATGAGTCGAGTTAAATTTCCACAGTTGAATCTCCATCCATCCATCTTCCCTTTGTAGTGGAACCCGTGTAATATTACTTATATTCAATGGGCTTGGGGTAATAAAATAGAAAAAATCAGCCTCTTCATTTACTTGGTGGAGTAGATCTCGTACCTTCACCGGATTATGCAGCCCCTGACCTTCTTCCGAAAGCTTGAATACAAGGTAACACACGTATTCTGTCTCCGGTGACAACATTTGACTTCTAATCGTGCAATTAATGTAGAATACTTGTTGTGGCAAAACCTCAAGCACCTCTGGAAACCTGCATGTACAATATATAGTATGATTACATATTTGATAGAAACAAAACAAAACAAAACAACTTGAAGACACAAAATACCAAATCCAAGAAGTACAATTTTGGTCACCTACATATTCACCTATCTTCAGTATTTTACTATACAACTAAGATGATTTGGACCTCAAATTATTAAATGTAGTTTTTTGTGAGACATTTTCAAATAATTGTACAAGCATAGATGAGTGCATTGTGAATATACAATTAAAAAAAGTTCAGCGGTTAAAGGAAACTGTAACAAATTAGGCTATATATAAAGCAAACCTGGACTTGACTGATGGTTTTAAAGTAAAAAGATCCACATTAGAAAATTTATATACAACTGCCTTTGCCGAAAGCACAAGAAGTTTCTTTCCGTTCAATTCGCCCATCCAGAGCAGCTCGCCAAAGTTGCTGCGTATCTTAGATAGTTCTTCAGTTGGCAATTGTTGCACTTGATCCAAATTGAAGTTTGATTTCAAGACTTGTTGGACTTCCATCAACTTTCCGATTTCTTCATGTTTCACCTGTGTACAAATTATGTTAAATATGCAGCATAAACATGATTTTTTTTATATGTAAATATTTTTACTTTTTTGCCATGCATCCAATCCCTTTATCCAATACGAACAAAAGAATATTGAATGGAGCCAAGGTATATTTCCATACTCACTTTGTCAATGGCTCGAAATTCAATGCCTTCAACGTAAATCGCACTATCTCCACAATGTGACGAAAAGCTCTCTAGTAGAGACGTTAACATGACATCTTCTTTCTGATTCATGAATCGGTACAGCTCAATCGTCATCCACTCTTCCTCTCTCTGTTTTGCAAAATATGCATGTAGATTTTCGGAGCCTACTCTATACTTTAGGTTAACATACATCGGTTTAGTTGATACTCTTCTTGAATCACAGAGTTTGAAGAGTAAATAGGCCCCATAAACAACATTCGGAGATAATAATCGAGTATCTGTCTTAATTTCGATGTTCAAATTGGAAACATCTGACATCTCAGCTACTGACTCAAATCTGCAGATATTATGAATATTCACAGAGTTTAGAATTTAGTATTTTTATAAACCAAGATAAACGAGAAAACAATTTCTTTGGGAATTGGGAAAAAACTTAAGTTCAAAACTGAAACTTATTGTATCAATAAACATATAATCAACTACAATCATTTTCTTTTAACCATTAAGTTATCTATTTTTTAGAGGGATAATATCTTGAAATAGACAAGCAAGATGCTAGCAAAATTTATGATTCATGGCCGTGCAAACAGAGGGCCCAAAACAGGGCGTACCTAAACCAACGTTTTGAAAAAAAAAAAAGAAGAAAAAACTACAGAATCAAGCTACAGAGTATAGGTCGACTACAAGCAACAAGTAAATATGATAGCTAACACCCCTTCCAAATCTGAGACTATTAGAATCAGTCAAGAAGACACTTAAATCTGAATTCCATAAATGCATACTTTAAAGTAGCTCTACTCATGTTATTCACGCTTTAATTAGTGTTATGTGGGATGAACTGTCATTTTAGTTAACATAGATGCAGTTTATTTATTTAAATGGGCACTATGTCCCTTTTTGTAGTTCTATGTATCCTACTATTTTTTTTGTAGTTCCATGTACTCAACTTTTAAATTCACGTAGTTCCATGTACTCAACTTTGCAAAGTTATCAATTGAGACCAATATACCCAAAAGTTGCGTACATAGAACTACAAAAAAAAGTTTAATAATACATGCAACTGATCCTGGTACACAGAACTAAGTGAATTCAAAAGTTGAGTACATGGAACTGTTGAGTTTATGATATATAAAATAAAATAAAACATAAAGACATCAAGAGTACACAGCGGAAGACTTAAGATCATAACAAATAAATTAATTAACTGAAAGTATGCGTAACGTACCTCTTGCGAATATCAAATCCCTCGAGCAAAGCAAAACCACTCTCGAGCAAAGCAAACCAAAGAAGTACTTAATGGTGTAAGAATAATGTCTTACAACCACATTCTTGTACACACGAATTAACCAACGAATCAAGCGATTGCTAGATCTAACACAAGTCCTCGTATATGCAAAAACAAAACCAAACTCCCTTACTTAGGGGTGTTCGGCCGAGCTATGCAAAAGAAAGAGAAGAGAGGAGATCTAGGGTTAATTCAATGCACAAGTGTATGAAACCCTAGAACCTACCCCTCTATATATACTAGTAGGTAAACTTAGGGAACAAGTTAGAGGATTAGGCTTTTCTTAGCCCCTATGGCCGGCCACCAAAGCAAGCCCAAAGCCCATTCCATAACTTTTCCAAGTTTCCATTTCTAGTCCTTCTTTTTCCATTTAACGGTCGTTAGTCATTTTTCCGTTAAATACTTAACGATCGTTAACCGGACTTAATGTGTAATAATTAATCGTAAACATAAACATTAATTATTAACTTTAATTCTCATTCGCTAATGTGTGCAATCCCGTGGTCACGAGTTCGAATCCGGACATTCACATGTTTGTAAATATATACATTTCCAACAGCTCCCACTTGGATATGTTTACAAAACGTGAAATGACATTGGTTAGCGTCTAGCAACACGCCAATGCCCCCGGTACAACTCGTGTATGGTTTTCTGGAGAAAAACCAAGTTTGATGATTCATCATCATATTCATCCTTTTGTTTCTAATACCATGTTAATAAGAATATGGATCTTACTCATTTCTTAATTAACTATTCTGTTTCTCGCTTTATGATTTATTAAGATTACCAATTCTTCTAAACAGAAGACCTTGGGTATGGCCATACAAACATCTTAACAATCCTACAAGAGGGCCCAGTAGCATTATACTTCAAAATGAATTTGAAGGAAACAAATCCCATTTTGACTACAAGCAGGATTCATAAATTTCGCAACACTTCTGAAAACAACCCTTATAACTACCAGTTACGTGCAGCGTTAGATTGCTTCACAAAAATGCACTACATCCATGACATATCTCTTGTATCTCAAGTCAGAGGATAAATATCCATGATATACTTAATGACAAAGATCCATAAAGTATCATCATGTGGGTGGGATAAGTCCTATATTCAATTCATTGAATATCATCTGAAATTAGTCATGCTACGCATCAATATACTTTCAAGTATATTCTAACTAATACTCAGATTTGTCTTAATTCAATATCATTCCCATGTTATTGATTGACAACGGACTATTTAGAATAACTTAAGTTATTCAAGGATTTAAACATGTAAATATAGGACAACATCATAATAAATGAATAATAAACATAACAAAAATACTTTATTTCATTTCAATAATAATGTTTACAATATCCTTTTATCTAAAATACTTAGTCACAGATGGGCATGAAACTACTAGCTAAACGAAGTCCAAACTTATCAGACAAATGATTAAGTTTTTCACCAGGCAAGGCCTTCGTTAACGGATCTGCTAGGTTATCATCTGTGTGAACTTTGAGCAACTCAATTTCACCTATCTCGACTTGCTCTCGAACATAGTGATATTGTCTAGGATAGTGTCTGGTGCCCTTCATGACTCCAGGTTCATGGGCAAAAGTAATTGCAGCTGAATTGTCACAATATACTTTAATAGGATTTTCAATCGACGGCATAACACCAAGCCCCGAAACAAATTTCCTTATCCAAACAGCTTCCATGGCAGCCTCAGACGCCGCTATGTACTCACTTTCTGTAGCAGACATCGCAAGTGTTGTCTGTTTCTTAATCTTCCAATCCACAACACCTCCATTAATGACAAAAATGTAACCCGTTTGACACTTCGTATCATCTTTGTCACACTTCCAGGATGCATCGCAGTAACCTGTAACAGACAGTTCTGCTTCTGGATTTCCTCCATACACTATGAACATGTCTCTTGTAGCCCTAAGGTACTTGAGAATATGCTTAACAGCAGTCCAGTGAATTTCACCCGGATTCTGTTGATACCGACTGGTCAAGTTTTGAGCAAACGCCACATCAGGCCTTGTGCATCGTACCGCGTACATGATAGATCCTACAGCCGAAGCATAAGGAACTTTCTTCATACGCGCCACCTCTGCAGGTGTTGAAGCACAGCCTTGGCTGCTCAAACCATGATTCACTTGCATTGGCAAAAATCCCTTCTTGGAATTTTGCATATTGAATCTCTTCAATATTTTGTCAATGTAAGCACTTTGGCTTAAACCAATTAGCCGCCTTGATCTATCCCGGTAGATCTTGATTCCGAGTATATATGCTGCTTCCCCTAAGTCTTTCATCGAAAAACATTTACCAAGATAGGCTTTCACCTCATTTAGACTTGGTATATGATTTCCCATGATTAATATGTCATCGACATACAGAATAAGGAAAGTAACACGACTCCCACTAGCTTTGTGATATACACATGGCTCATCAAGATTCTGAGTAAATCCAAAACTTTTGATTTCTACATCGAATCTTTTATTCCATTGCCTTGATGCTTGCTTTAGTCCATAAATGGACCTCTTAAGCTTGCATACACGGTTAGGAAAAAATGGATTCACAAACCCTTCTGGCTGAGCCATATAGATGTCTTCATCTAGACGGCCATTCAGAAAAGCAGTTTTGACATCCATTTGCCAAATCTCATAGTCATAGTGTGCAGCTATAGCTATGAGAATCCTAATAGCTCTTATGTCCGCTACAGGAGAGAAAGTCTCCTCGTAGTCAACGCCATAGGTTTGAGTAAAACCTTTAGCCACCAGACGAGCCTTGTAGGTGTGTACATTGCCATCCATGTCAGTTTTCTTTTTGAAGATCCACTTACTCCCAACGACTTTAGCCTTGGGAGGAAGGTCAACTTCAATCCAGACATCATTATCTTTCATGGATTGCATTTCCCCATTCATAGCAATCTGCCATTTATCCTTTTCAGGATCAGCCATGGCAGCCTTATAGTTGGCAGGTTCATTAAGATCCCCAACTATATTTTCCTCCACCTCTACGTTAAGACATAGACGGTCAGGTGCACGTATAGTCCTTTCAGACCTACGAATGGGAACAACTTCAGGAGGAGCACCTAAGCTTTCAGGTTCTTCTTGAAGTTGGCTAGTGGTTTCAGAAGGTGTTGTATCTTCTTGATCATATTCCAGATCATATACTCTCCCACTGAGTTCTTGAGATATGAGATTCCTTTCAAGGAAATCTCCATACCTAGCCACGATGACTTTGTTCTCAGCTGGGTAGTAAAAGTAGTAACCCATAGTTTCCTTAGGGTATCCTACAAAGATACACTTAACAGATCTGGCTTGGAGCTTATCAGGTGTGTCACGTTTAACAAACGCTTCACATCCCCAGACCTTTAAGTAAGAAAAGTTGGGAGCTTTTCCAGTCCATATTTCATATGGAGTTTTAACAACCTTCTTAGTTGGAACCATATTCAAAATGCGAATAGCAGTTTCAAGGGCATAATCCCAGAAAGTAAAAGGTAGAGTCGTAAGTTCAAACATTTGATCGTACCATGTCAAGTAAGGTACGATTTCTCCTTTCAGATACACCATTTTGCTGTGGAGTATAAGGAGATGTGAGCTGCTGGATAATTCCACACTCAGCTAAGTAATCTTTGAACTCTTGACTTATATACTCACCACCTCTATCGGATCGAAGAGCTTTAATCTTCTTTCCAAGTTGTAATTCTACTTCACCTTTGAAAACCTTAAATGTTTCAAAGACTTCATGTTTATGTTTAAGTAAATAAACATAACCATAACGACTGAAATCATCCGTAAAGGTTAAGAAGTAGACAGCACCACGTTTTGACACATGTCTAAGTGGACCACACACATCAGTGTGTATTAATCCAAGTAGATCAGAAGCCCTTTCCACTTGTGGTGAAAAAGGTTTCCTTGTCATCTTCCCAGCAATGCAAGACTCGCATTTGTCAAATGATTCATCATTGACCGTTTGTAAAAGCCCATCGTGTTGCAGCTTTTCCATGCGTTTCTTGCCAATATGGGCAAGGCGACAATGCCAAAGATAAGAAGAGTCACAGTTCGACTTGCTCTTCTTATTGCTAATGCTATACAACGAATTATTTTCATTGGATATACAACCATCCATATCAATTTCAAACACACCAAGCATAGGAATTGCATTAAAGTAAAAAACATTATTTAAAGAAACTGAAATTCCATAACTGGTAAAAGTGTGCACAAAACCAATATCTTTTAACAAAGAAACTGAAATGACACCCCTAACAATGGAGGGTGCATAATGACAATTATTTAGTTCTAAAATTAAGCCCGAAGGCAACACTAAATCAAAAGTCCCTATGGCTTCGACAGCTGCACGCTTTCCATTTCCAACGTACAAGTATCTCTCTCCACAGGTCAACTTCTTCGCCCCTCTAAGTCCCTGCGATGTATTACAGATGTGAGTACCACATCCTGTATCATATATCCAGGAATTTAACTTATGAGGAAAAGAAAATAATTCAAACATAAAAATACCTGATGAGCTAGGCACCATCTTATTTTTATTCTGAAGGCACTCATTCAGATAAACTGGACAGTTCCGCTTCCAGTGACCCGGTGAGTTGCAGTGGTGGCAAGACAAATCCTTCTTAGGATTCTCCTTTTTCTTTCCAGGGTTCTTCTTAGGAGCTGGTGGGATGACAACTTGTTTCCCCTTTCCTTTTCCTTTCCCTTTCTTATCTGCTTGCGGCTTAGGCTTATTCACCCTACCACCCTGTATAGCGAGCACAGCAGGTGTAGGAGCCTTCTTTGGCAATCTCTTCTCGTAGTCTACAAGCATTGCATGTAACTCATTCACTGTCTTCCCCGTGCAATGCATGTTAAAATTGCGGACAAAATCACCAAATCGTTCCTGATTAAGGGAATGATTGATGAGTCCGACACATACATCGTTCGAGTAACCACAGCCGAGCTTCTCCAATTGGTCCAAGTGATGTTTCATCTCAAGGACGTGGTCGGAGACAGATTTGCCAACCTCCTGCCTGCAGCTGTGAACCTTTTCAATTAGTTCATACAGTTCAGCTGCCGGTGGCTTCTCAAACATACGTTTGAGTTCATCTAGCATGCTCATAGGCGGATAGTGCTCAAATTGTTTTTGCAATTGAGCAGACATCCCCGAAAGCATTAGACACGCCACATCATTATGCTTCTCATATTCAACACGATATGCCTCTAATTCAAGAGCAGTTGTCGTGTTGGGAGGAGCTACAGGCAGAGGTGTAGTCAAAATTTCAACCCTTTTGGCAACACGAAGGATGATCCTAAGTGAACGATGCCAATCATTGAAATTAGGGCCAGTCAGCTTGTCCCTTCCAATCATATCTTTGAAAGCGGCACTCAGTAAGCTCATAGTGTTATCAGATTGAGCCATCTACAGAAAAAGTTCAAAAAACCATCATTAGTATTTTGATAATTTTCCTTTTCAATAAACAATTAAATACCAAGGTTCATATTCATATAACCAATTAATATTTATTGAAAACTAAGATCCAAATTGTCATAATCTCATCACATCAGTTGATCTGTTAGTGATGAACCTTATACAGAATGGTAGAGCATTTGCTCAATTGCCAATTTCAATTGCAATTCCTAGATTTATGGGATTTACATATAGCCAATATCAATTGCCATGTAAACATGTTTTATCCCATCTTATGCCTTGAGTTTTCAGTTTTCACCGCCTAACTCAATTAAGTTGTCCAACTTAAGAAACTGTAAAATCGTCCATGCCCGTTCTCACGACACGTGGACATTTTACCCTTTGATTAAGATCTAAATCACGTTCTCACGCAAATAGAAAGTAATCTTAGGTGTTTCCGTTTCGTTGGATGGCATATAACTTAAATTTAAAGGGTAATAGTTTTGATGTTAAATCAAATATGTACAAAGATGTCATGCATTCATCTTTGTAGCATAGTTTTTATTAAAACATTTATATCTTGTTTTAATGTTTAAGCTTTTCATCATCAAACTTTAATTGAGGTATTGGGTTCACCAATCAAGGAATTAGTGTTAATTATCATCCATTATACCGTACTTTTGCATAAGTGTAAACACTTAGTGTTTCGGATAATTACCACCTAAGTGGCGCATGGAATCAACACGAATTCGCCCTTAAGATGAGCTTGCACATTTAATGGCTTACTAAGTAGCTCCACTCGAACTTACAGGGGGCAGAGGACCAGGTACGTGCTAAAGCACAACCTTAGACATCCATTCAGTGTGACTATGCGCACTTCTTTAAACCCCTTTTATTAGTTCATTCTCATGGGTGAGCCTTTCAGTCATTTGTACCAAAGTCATCAATCAATTAAACGAATATGATTACTATTCTTAAAAATACATGTTTCACCATTGTTTAGATCAGTTTATTTTTCTTGTAAAAATACCCTTGTTACAAAACACAAACAAGCAAGTATTTGAAAAAATAAACAAATAAACAATGAATACATAACAAATAAAAGTCATGCATATCAAATAGCCACATGCAAACGGTTTTGATAAATCTTATTAATAACCAATTTTATAACTGTCAATATGCATATATTTAATTAAGACTTCCACCCGTTTTCATCTATGTACAAGGTGAACCACATGCATCGATTCATCGATTGCGTAAGTCAAAACTAAATATATACCACATAGCACATAATTGATTAAAATTAATAATTATTGAGGTCTTCCCCAATTTAAGATCTATCATTATTTAATGTATATCACTTAAAACATGAAAGACATACAATAAACAGATCCATGATAAAACATGCAGATAATTATCATGGATATAAATTACACTTAACAATTAATGCAATTAAACAGAGTTACGCATATACACATAAAGTTGCATGCATCTTAGGGTTTCTAATCCAATTAAAACAATAGTTTACAAAACCCTAATTAGGGCACCAAAAAACGCCCCCCCTCAAAATTAGGGTTTAGGTTTTGCAAACCCTAGAACTAAGCATACAAATAATAACACATTCATGTTTATTTTAATTATCTGTTTCAGTAATTAATTACTTGTTATACAAGGCTCGTGATGCCACTGTTGAGTTTATGATATATAAAATAAAATAAAACATAAAGACATCAAGAGTACACAGCGGAAGACTTAAGATCATAACAAATAAATTAATTAACTGAAAGTATGCGTAACATACCTCTTGCGAATATCAAATCCCTCGAGCAAAGCAAAACCACTCTCGAGCAAAGCAAACCAAAGAAGTACTTAATGGTGTAAGAATAATGTCTTACAACCACGTTCTTGTACACACGAATTAACCAACGAATCAAGCGATTGCTAGATCTAACACAAGTCCTCGTATATGCAAAAACAAAACCAAACTCCCTTACTTAGGGGTGTTCGGCCGAGCTATGCAAAAGAAAGAGAAGAGAGGAGATCTAGGGTTAATTCAATGCACAAGTGTATGAAACCCTAGAACCTACCCCTCTATATATACTAGTAGGTAAACTTAGGGAACAAGTTAGAGGATTAGGCTTTTCTTAGCCCCTATGGCCGGCCACCAAAGCAAGCCCAAAGCCCATTCCATAACTTTTCCAAGTTTCCATTTCTAGTCCTTCTCTTTTCCATTTAACGGTCGTTAGTCATTTTTCCGTTAAATACTTAACGATCGTTAACCGGACTTAATGTGTAATAATTAATCGTAAACATAAACATTAATTATTAACTTTAATTCTCATTCGCTAATGTGTGCAATCCCGTGGTCACGAGTTCGAATCCGGACATTCACATGTTTGTAAATATATACATTTCCAACAGGAACTACAAAAAAATAGTAGGATACACAGAACTACAAAAAGTGACAAGTTAAATACATTTCCGTGTAATTATTATTGGGTTAATCCCAATCTAATAAAGTCAACCCTAAAGTCAAACCGGAGCAAAAGTCAAACGGAAGTTACAAACAGTTACATAGAGAGTTACATAGACAGTTAATAGCAATTATTAGGCAGTTACAATCAAAGGGATACGTCTGTTGGACAAACCGAACCAACACAACCTTTCCTCGTACCCTTTCAACATGTATAAATAGATAGGATATGTAAAAGTATGAATGACAGTTTTTAGTAAAAAAGCAATTGTTGTGCAAAGTTTCAAAGCGTTTTTTTGTTTTGGTACATTTTTATTGCATTAGAGATCATAGATCCACAAAACAAGGCCAACAATTATCCCTAAAGTTTTTTGTGTACTTTCAGTATATATCAAATTATCAAGTTTCAACAAATAAATAAACTAAAGCTTGATGAGACTTTAGAGTTGATATGAAAAGATCAAAGACGCTGAAGGACCGAACCTGTACAAGTTACAAAGCATCTAGTATTTACTGTTCTTCGAGTCTATGAGTAATAACCATCTGATTAACAAACAATTTTGTATTATATCTGATTATGAAACTCAGTTGTTTATATTTCTTATTCTAAAAGTTGTTGATCATATTAAATTGTAGACTAGAACAGAAATTTATGCATCTAACAACAATGTATATGTACCGAAACAAGTAGAGAGAATAACCTTGATTCTGGAAGAGATTTCCACTCGTGTGGACAGCTGTTTATGTAGGAAAACATTGTTGCTGAAACTATTGCATTTCTTTCTCCAATACCATCGAATGACAACAACTGTTATACAACAAAAAAACAAGTTAGACTCAATGTTATGATGTGTAAATGCATGTGTGATTTTGATTCATCCCTAATAAACTAAAGGATACATATATAGAACACAGGATGCACAAAATATAAGAGAGATTTGAGAATGAACTGATTACCACTCTGTCCTGTTGAAGGAGGATTCCTTTAGAAAAGATGTTGTAAAGATCCTCTTTCTTGATGAAAGAATAATTTTGAGGGCACTTTGACATCCCGATTATTTCTTTATAGTCTTTAGGCAACTTCGGCTCCCATATCTCATAATCCTCCTTCACATTAATTAAACAACTGATAAGCTCATATTTCATTTCTACCGTTGAAGAAACTACTACAGACCTTCTACTAAACGTACACAACACATTTTTTTATGAATCATGTAAACATAAGCTTGTTGTCTTCTTCGTTTTGACATTTGATTTATTTTTTGTTTGGAGTGAGTAAACAAGACTGTCTTTTTAAGAAATATGTTTTTTTTTATCATGTTTTATGGTTCGACAACACTTGTTTGAACAATAGAAGTGTACAACTTATTTGAATATCCACAAATATAGTTTTAGATCTGTATGTGAAACAAATAGTAACCTAACTGGAATAATTAGAAAAAGCTTACATGGAATTCCAATGCTTTCTTAAGTTGTATTATCACTTCACCTGCCGTTGGCCGTCTTTCTCTCCTGTGATGTAAGCATTGAAGGGCAATCCTTGTAAATGTAGTATATGACTGTGGCACAATTTGCTCTTTGATACCCTCAAACACTAACTTATCAAGTTTTCCTACATGATAGTGGTGTTTAGCCAAAAATGGTAAATAAAGGTACTCAACATCTAGCTCTTCGGATGATAGTTTCCCACACAATATGTCAAATAAAACCGCACCCAGTGAGAATATATCAGACTCTTTAGTTAA
Organism: Chrysanthemum seticuspe; assembly: GCA_019973895.1. Taxonomy (NCBI): domain Eukaryota; kingdom Viridiplantae; phylum Streptophyta; class Magnoliopsida; order Asterales; family Asteraceae; genus Chrysanthemum; species Chrysanthemum seticuspe. The sequence goes on from BPTQ01000001.1 coordinate 15,461,420, forward strand.
GAAGCCTGTTTTCGAGTGTAGTGGGTCACGATAGCCAATTGTTCCTGTAACATTGTCGATGACATAATCTACATTCTGATTCGTTGGACATACTAAGGAAAGCCCAAAACCGGTAATTTTTGCTTTCCAGTCATCAAATAGTAGAATGTTTCTGCTGCTGATGTCCCTATGTATTACCATTTCTGGACTTGAAACAGTTCCATGAAGAAACTCCAACCCAATTGCAATATCGATGCATATTTTAAGCCGCATCACCCACGTAAGACTATCATCGCTCAAGTACTTATCAAGACTACCTCTGGATGCATACTCATATACAATAATTTTTTCATCCTCTTCATCACAGTAGCCTACAAGACCAACGACATTTAAATGTTTATACTCCATAAGGATGTCCAACTCTGTCATAAATTTAGCTACTGCTAGCTCTGTCAAAACTTCAGCATCTCTTTGACCCGACTTCTTATCCAACCGCTTTGCAGCAATGATGTTATCTCCATGAGTACTTTGAGTAGCTCCCTTGTATACATTCCCAGAATCTCCATGTCCAATGATATTGTCTTGAGTGAAGCCTTTCGTGGCTAACTTTATATCTTCAAGTGACAGTTTGAGGTTGTCTTTGTGGTTCTCCTAAGAGTTATTGGACAGTCAGTCGATTTGTTAAGTTAAAAACATAATGAAACTACTTTCCAAATAGAATTCATCTGAATTTTTATTTTGCATTTTCGGTTCACGGCCTCCAAGTTCATGTCAACTTTATGGTTGTAAATCAAGGTTGGTTGTTGCAATTTCCAAATTAAAGGAAAATAAAACATATATATATGGAAGAGAAGAGAGTCAGGAGGTTTACCGGCGAATCACTAGCACATCATAAAGTTTAAATAACTAAGTTAAATAAAGTATAAGGCAAAAAAAAAAAAAGAAAAAAAAACCGCAAAACTTAAGTACAAAGAAAAAACTTAAACGGTATGGTCGTATATTGAGTAAAAGTTTAAGAAAATGTTGTTTACACAAAGTATAATGTATGAAATGTCACATATTACTATCAACAATATAAAGATATTAAAAAGTTTTCTATTAAAATATCGACTTACCTGAGAGTCTAATGCTTTTTTGAGTTCGTTGATGACAACTTCTATTTTTGGACGTTGCGCTTGAGTTTCTGCCACACATCGAAATGTGATTTCTAAAAATATGTTCAAAGACTCTTTATTGGGTCCTTTACTTAAAGAAAAGACATGTTCATCTGTCTCTTCCTTTATCTTGTGATCAACAATTTCCATTATTATTCCCTTTTCAAAATGATCTCTTGCAATCGGTGCAATTCCCTTATCATTCAACTTGGTGTATACAGGATCATAGGCCAGCATCCCAGTCAAAATCTCAAGTAACACTACTCCAAATGAGTAAATGTCTGATTTCTTATTTAGTTTACCATTCTTCTCATATTCTGGATCCAAATACACATACGTACCTGCAATCATATTGGTATAGATAGTGCTGGCCGCTTGATGTGCTGGGTGGAATTTGGAGAGCCCAAAATCCGCAATCTTTGCCTTCCAATTATCTCCCAATAGAATGTTATCGCTCTTGATGTCACGGTGTATCATCTTTTGTTTGCCGTGATCTGTGTTGTTGTGAATGTAATTCAAACCATGTGCAATATCAATACATATATTTAGACGTTGCAACCAATTAAGATTAGCCATTTTATCACTGCTTCCCAAATAGTTTTCAAGACTTCCTTTCGAAGCATGCTCATAAATGAGGATCATTGCACCGTTACCTTCATAACAAAAACCAAGAAGAGGGATTATATTCTCATGCTTACAACTAGTTAGACTTTCAATTTCTGCAATGAACCCTTGTTCTCCTTCTTGATTGTTAATTCGCTTTATGGCTACCGTGCTTCGTTTTCTGGGTAAATCGCATTTATTCACACCTTCTATCAAAGAGGAATTATTGCTATCAAAATGTTCAAGATCTGCTATGTAAACTTTACCAAATCCGCCTGACCCGATGCAATATGCATCGTCAAAATTGTTGGTAGCATCGTTTATATCATTTAGTCTAATCTTCAAGTGTTCCAAATTCTCCTGCAACATTACGGAGTTGTACAACACCACATTAATGCTAGTAAGGATTGGAGTTAAAATTTCCGTTCTAAAAAAAAGAAAATAGTTATTATAATGGACTGATATTTATAAAAAGGTAAATAACGGATTTATCACTAAACTTTGAGTTGGTTTAAACACCTAATTTTTTTTTAATAATGTTTTTAAATTCAACTCTGTCGTCTATAAATTTCACGTCGGTTTCGGCCCGTGTTTTGTGTCATGTCTAGAATTGCTATCCCTACTTGCACCTTTTCCCATTTTCAGATTAAGTGAACTGGTTCGGTTCATCCGGGCGCGATGTCAGTAAATAGAGTTAAGAATAATATTCTTTAATCGATTATTTTCACCATTTTTAGATTATTATTCTTTAGGGCAAATGATTAAAAAAAGTCTCATATTTGCCATGGTTTTCTTTTCAGTAGCGAACAAAATTTTTTGCTTCTGTGGGTACTTTTCTTTTAAATTCATTCTTTTTAGGGTACTATGTGACATTTTTGCCCTTCGGGGAAAAAAAATTCAATTAGCTAAGAGGGGCAAAAATGTCAAAAAAAAATTCGCACAATACCCTAAAAAGGATGAATTTGAAAGAAAAGTACCTACAAAAGCAAAAAATTTTGTTCACTACCCTGAAGAGGAAATGGTGGCAAGTATGATAATTTTTTTAATTATTTGCCCTATTCGTTAATATTCTTTAATCGATTATTTTCCCCATTTTCAGATTAGTATTCTTTAATCGAATCAATAACACGTAAATTAGTAAAAAAGAGTTAAGAGTCTATTAAATTGTCTGATAAAGTTAAATGTTTTAACCAAATGGACATTGAACGTAAGGGTATCAAACATGTCGCAAGAAAATTTTAAAGGGTTTAACCAAATGGTTATAAAAATTTTAAAGCTAAAACATTACCCATATAGTTAAACTATAAGTTAACTCAAAATAATGGATAAAATCATTTTTCATTCTTTATAAATACTAGACGAATACTTGTGTATAACAACGAAATTTTTAGTGGTAAGTTTGAAGTATGCATATATAGGGGTGAGATCAATAAAGATCACATAAAAATTAAAGATCAAATTGATCAATCTCAACCATTCATTTTTGATCAAATTAATTAAATTCATTTTCACCCTTATATTTAAAAATTAAATATCTCACAAACCATTGATAGTTAAATAAAACTAATTGTACCATTGCGACAAGAATAAAATTATCTTTCTATAGAGATCCAATATTGTATACTTTCAAAGAACTTATTTTTTATCGTTTTTTGCGGGTTTCAATATATTACACTATAAATTAAAATTTTAAAAATACTCTTTTGTGTTAACACAACCCCTAAGCCCTAAAAACTCTAACCCCTAAACCTAAAAACCTAACCCCTAAACCCTAAAAACCCTAAACCCTAAACCTCTAAAATGTTAAACCCCTAAAAACCTAAACCCTAAAACCCTAACCGCTAAACCAAAAAACCCTAAACTCTATCCGCTAAACTGTAAGAAACCTAAACCCTTAACCCCTAAAAAGCTTAACCCAAAAAAGTCAAACCCCTAAACCCTAAACACCTAAACCCTAACCGTAAATCATAAACCCACAAAAAAGTCGGAAAAAAAAATTTCGTCGAAAGTATATAATGTGGGATATTAACTTAAAGGTAATTTTATGCTTGTCGTGATGGTATGATTAGTTTCGTCTAACGATCAATAGTTTGCGAGATATTTAGTTTTTAAAAATGAATGTGAAAGTTTATTTTATTGTTTTGATGGAAAAATAAGTGGTTGAGAATGGTTTATTTGATATTTAGTTTTTCTTTGATCTTTATTGAACCAAACTCTGCATATATAAGTCAATAAATTCAAAAACTTCAAATTAAAAATTCTTTTCATCTCACCATGTATAATAGACCAAAAGTCAAAAGTCGTTTGTCAAATTATGAAAACTATTAACCGATCGTGGCTCATTAATATGAAAAATTTGGCTTAAAAGTCAATAAAGTCAACATTAAGTTGAATTCAAAATTCAAGAAATGGAATGCATGCTTTATATGTAGTATATATAGAGATGAGAACGTTCAAAAGCAATTGATGATTTGTTTTAAGTTGACTATTAACAAGATGATTTTCATCCCTAAAACTAACGCTTAAAATAAACCTGACAAAAAAGATCAAGATATGTGACAAGATTGAAAATGGAGATTAAGATGATAATACATATGCAGTGTTTGAAATGATTAATGAAGTGGGAATTAGTTAAAGCATATTAGTTATGTCTCATTATTACTGTATTACATAATACCGTAACATTAAGCTATTACTTTCTCCGTTTTAAATTAATTATCACCTGACAAAAAATACACAATTTAAGGAAGTGGATGCATTACATGTTTCAACAAATCAAATATCATCTCTATTTACAAAGATCATTTTTGATCGGTTAAAATGAGAAGTGGCTAATTATTTTAAGAAATCTTAAAATAAAAAGTTGGACTATGTTTTTGGGGCGGAAAAAGTAAATTTTATTGGATATGCTTGTACTCGTTCACCACATTTATCATAAAAATCTCAGTTTTATATATTCCTATTTAGTTTTATGACATTATATTTTATGAAATATAAAATACAATGTTACAATTATATGATAATTTAAAATGAAAATCACATAAACGTTTTGGTAAGGTAAAAGTTATTTAATACTTGACAAGAAACGTACAATTGGCTTATTTGTAGTGAGGATAGATAGTGGATTAGTGGTTGTATGGTTAAACAAGATGATACATGTTGGTAACACTCGTTTCATTAATTAAGATAATTGGCCTTAAATTAAAAGTTTAAGTAAATTTGCTACTAACCTTCAATTGAATGGATGATGCACGGTTAACTGGATTCTCATGTTTCCACTGAAGTTCCAAAGCTTTCTCAAGTCTTCTGACAACCTGATCAATGTATGGACGATCTGCTCTTTCCTCTTTTATGCACCAATATGCTGTCTCTAAGAAGATTTTGAATGAATCTGGGTTCATCTGTTTTCGTAAATGCGGCATGATCAGATCATCTGAATTAGATTTGACCAATTTACTTAAAAAACCCTTTCCATACGCTCTCCTTCCGCGCAAGACTTCGCATAATACAACACCTAAAGAATACACATCTGACTTATGGGTCACACCTCCGGTCTTTTTATATTTTGGGTCTAGGTATACATTCTCGATAACATCACGAGTAAGAAGAAGACGATACCTCCGAGGTACTGTATTTTTCATGGAAAATCTAAAACCAGATAACTTGGGTTCCCATTCGTTATCTAGTAAAATTTTCGAGCTCCTAATGTTGCAATGTATGACACTAAAATCTCGTCCAGGATCATAATGGAGGTAACTCAATGCATTTGCAACACCAACACATATCTTCAACCTTTGCATCCATGTGAAGGTCTCGTGACTTAGATATGTTTCGAGACATTGTTTGGCCTCCTTCTTGTATATGATAATCTTCTCGACCTCGTTATCAAAAAAACCAATGATAGACACTAGATTCTTATGTTTGAGACTAGAAAGCATCAAAACCTCTGTCCAAAACCTTTTGCTCTCATCTTTTACATAATCTAAATGGAACCTTGTTACAATAATGTCGATCAATTCTCGACGATGTAAGAGACGACCTTTGTAAATTATTCCAAGCTTAATTCTTTGGAAAACATAAGCAAAATTGTTGGTTGCTGATTCTATATCTTTCCAGCTGAGTTTTAAGTGAGAAAGATCTTTGAGGAAAGACTTTGTCTTTTTGCTGACATGAGACTCACCACGTGTAGATTTGGAGGTCAAGGATCCCTATATGTACCAAACAAGACAACATTACCAAGTGTTCCAAAATTGACACGTGTATATACACGGCCGTTTTTGAGGGTGTGCAAAGTAGGCTACCGCTGAGGGCCTCAAAAATTTGTCCCATTAATAATTATATGCATGTGTACACATATTTTTTTTAAGAAGAATAAAGTATTTAGATGAAAAAATATTTTAAATGAATAATAAGTTGGAACATTTAGATATAATTGCATTATATCTTATAAATGGTGACACTTTATATATATCATTACTTTTTAAAATGTCTCATTATGTGATTTTGTTTAGGGCCCTCAAAAATATCATAAATTCATGAGACGACAATGTGAGTAAAGGGGAGTAATCTTCATGAGACGACAATGTGTATATATGGATGTCACGTTTCTGAGATTCTAGTGACTTGCAACAATAGTAATAATAAGTAAATAATTACCTTGTCATGATTGGATGATGTAACTTCAACTTCGTCTGTAACTATTGAGTGTTCCTTTAATATCATAAATACAATAGTAAGTAGTGTTATATTATCATTAAATAGAGAGTAGTTATTATAAAAGAAAGATGATAGAGAAAAAACCGTCTTACAGCATTTTGACATTCCATTTGAAGTTTTAACGCGCTCTCAAGTCTTGTGACAATCTCATGGATATTTGGGCGTTGTGATCGTTCTTCATTTAAGCAGTCATACGCCGTTTCTGCGAAAATGTTGAATGATTGCGGATCCATTTGTTTCCATAAAACGGGATCAATTATTTCATCCAATATTTTCTTTTCATAATGGGAAATGGCCACCGGACCCAAATACTTATTATCTTGATCATTAATTACTGATTCCCTGCCACACAATAGTTCAAACAATACTATTCCAAAGGAGTACATATCTGACTTGTGACTCACCCTTTTAGTCTCGATATATGTTGGGTCTCCGTACCCGTTAAAGTACCAAAGTTTATTAGTATGAAATGAATGGTGCCTTTGGGAAGCTTTAATCTTCATGGAACTTTCAAAATGAGATAACTTGGGTTCCCAGTCATCATTTAATACAACTGCACCACTGCATAAGTAACGGTGTATTACGCTAAAGTCGCGTGGCTCTTCATAATAAATGTAGCTCAATGCATGCGCAACACCGACAGATATCTCTAATCTTCGCACCCATGTCAACAGCATCGGGTCACTTAGATATTCGCTGAGCATTCCCCTGGTATCATACCTGGTAATGATGATCTTCTCATCATTCTCATCACAAAACCCAACGAATGAAACCAGATTTTTATGCTTGAGACTAGAAAGCATGGAAATCTCCATCCAAAACCGTTGTTCTCCATCCTGAAAGTCTTTATTTAACCTCCGAGCACATATATCAATCGATTCACCTGTCCACAAAAGCTGCCCCTTGTAACGGTTTCCAATTCCACCTGTGCCGATGACATTTTCATCAGCAAAGTTGTTGGTGGTTGATAATATACTTTCAAGGGGGATTCTTAGATGAGCAAACTCGTCTTTCGGTGAAGACATTATCTACAAAAACGTAAGTTACAAAAAGGGAAATGATGGTCAATTAATACACAAGTTAACACCAAAAGGGAGTTTATTGAAGTGCATAATGCCTACAAAGTGTTAGATGAAATTCTTGAACCTTTCTAAAGATAGTCCCTGGGCATTATCCGTTTTTCAAGTAAAAACATGAGTTGCAAAAATGGAGTTTATTGAATTGCCTACAAACCGTTAGATGAAATTCCTGAACAATTTTCTAAAGACATGTTGAGCTAGACATTTTGCCTTCAATGAGTCTAAGACTGTATATTATGTACTTTAAAGTTATTATGTTTGTGGATAATAAATAAAATAAGATCCTTTTATAGTTTAGGAAGTGCATGATCTTATTAACTTGAAATGTTTTGGTTCTTCAGGTTGTCTTAATTAGTCACTAGGTTTGGACATTACATAAAAAGTTTAGCAGGTGATGTTTGTTAGATGAAATTCCTGAGGTGATAAAGTGGATTGGAGTACTCAAGATAAGTTAATGTTTATTTATCATTCTTAAACTAGTTTAGATGAACCAAACTAAAACAGATTAAGGTAATACAGACTATAAATCAGATGCACAATGTCAGTTTTACCTTTTATTTAATTATATTTATGTTTTAGAAAAATGATTCAGAATGAGAAAACTAAAATTTCACCACTAATGATTCATTTACATTATTTAAATATGTAAAAATTAGTTTAATTTTCTTATAATGTCTAACTAAATTATGTTAAAATCCATATAAATATAAAGATAAATAAAAACAAATTGAAATTATGATAAAAGGATAATAGGGAAAAAAAGAGGTCTTACATGCTTATTTACACGTGCCAATTCCAATGCTTTCTCAAGTCTCGTGACAATCTCTTCAATATTTGGGCGTTGAGACCGTTCATCGTTCAAGCAGGCATACGCCGTTTCAGCAAAAACGTTGAGTGACAGTTGATCAATTTGTTTATGTAGATCCCAATTAATTATATCATCCAGTGTTTTCTCTCTATAATGGGTAATGGCCAGCGGAGCCAAATACTTGTTACTATCACTGTCGATTATTGATTCCCTACCACACAGAAGTTCAAACAATACTATTCCAAAGGAGTACATATCTGACTTGTGGCTCACACTTTTAGACTCGATATATGTTGGGTCTCCATACCCATTAAAGTACCAAAGTTGATTAGTATGAAATGAATGGTGCATTTGAGAAGCCTTAATCTTCATGGAACGTTCAAAATGAGATAACTTGGGTTCCCAGTCATCATTTAATACAACTGTGACACTACATATGTGGCGGTGTATTACGCTGAAATCGCGTGACTCGTCATAATGAATATAGCTCAATGCATGGGCAACACCGACAGATATCTCCAATCTTCGCACCCATGTCAACAATATTGGGTCACTTAGATATTGGCTGAGACTTCCCTTGATATCATACCTGGTAACGATGATTTTTTCACCATTTTCATCACAGAAACCAACTAATGAAACCAGATTTTTATGCTTGAGACTAGAAAGCATGGAAATCTCCATCCAAAACTGTTGTTCTCCATCCTGCAAGTCTTTATTTAACCTCTGAGCACATATATCAATCAAGTCACCCGACCACAAAAGCTGCCCCTTGTAACGGTTTCCAATTCCACCTGTGCCGACGACATTTTCGTCAGCAAAGTTCTTGGTGGTTGATAATACATTTTCAAGGGGGATTCTTAGATGAGCAAACTCGTCTTTCGGTGAAGACATTATCTGCAAAAATGTAAGTTACAAAAAGGGAGTTTGAGTTACAAAAAGATGTTCAATTAATACACAAGTTAACACAAAAAGGGAGTTTAGTGAAGTGCATAATGCCTACAAAGTGTTCCATGAAAATCTTGAACCTTTTTAAAGATAGTCCTTGGGCATTATTCGTTTTTCAAGTAAAAACGTGAGTTACAAAAAGGAGGTTTATTGAATTATTGAATTGCCTAAAAACTGTTAGATGAAATCCTTGAACCATTTTCTAAAGACATGTTGAGCTATACACTTTGCCTTCAATGTTATATTGACCTTATATTGAGTCTAAAAGCGTATATATCATTTACTTTATAATTATTATGTTTCTGGATAATAATAACTAAAATAAGTTCGTTTTATTGTTTAGGAAGTACATCGTCTTATTAACTTGAGATGTTTTGGTTCTTCATGTTGTGTTAATTAGTCACTAGGTTTCAACATTACCTAAAAAGTTTAGGATGTGTTGTTTGTTAGTGATTTTGCTCCTGAGGCGTTATTAAAGCATTTGGTCCACTGTCATATGGCATAAGTGTATAAGGACTTTGGTTTCTGATCATACTCCGGCAGTGCTAATTATTCCTGAAGGTGTTAGAGCCAAACCTAAACCTTTCAAATTTCCTAATTTCTTAGCAAACAAAGCTGAATTTCTACTATTGTTGAGAACGTATGGGATATGAAGATTCCTGGATTTTCTATGTTTTCTGTTGTGTCTAAATTGAAGATGTTGAAAAAACCTTTGAGAAAGCTTAGAAACACTCAAGGTAATCTGGCTGAGAAAGTTAATTATTTGAGAACTGAGTTGGAGAGGGTTCAATCTGCCATGGTAAATGATTCTCACAATGCTGAGCTCCGATCTGAAGAATTTGTTTATCTTAATGCGTATAAACAAGCAGTTAGGGATGAGGAGTTAATGCTTAAGCAAAGGGCGAAAGTTGTTTGGTTAAGCGAGGGGGATTTTAACACAAATTTTTTTCACAAATCTGTGAAGGAAAAGCTGAATAGAAACATAATTGAATATGTTGAGGACATGGATGGAGTTGCTTATTCTGGTGATAATGTTGGTGCTCAATTCGTCAAACATTTCTGTTGGAAATGTATATATTTACAAATACGTTAATGTCCGGATTCAAACTCGTGACCATGAGATTGCACACATTAGCGAATGAGAATTAAAGTTAAATAATTAATGTTTATGTTTACGATTAATTATTGCACATAAAGTCCGTCTAACGATCGTTAAGTATTTAACGGAAAATGACTAACGATCGTGAACTGTAAAGAGAAGGACTTATAGTGAAAAATCTTAAAATGGAAAAGATTTGGGAAACCCTTTTGGGGCTCAATGTGGCCGGCCATAGGGATGGGTTCTCAACCCAAACCCTAACTTGTTCCTAAAGATTTCTAAACACTATAAATACAAAGGCTAGGGTTTAGGGTTTCTCATTACTTTGTGCATTGAATTAACCCTAGATCTCTCCTCTTCCTCTCTTGTCCCTATTCGGCCGAAACCCTCCTCCAAGGGTGTTTTGGTTTTGTTTTTCCATAAAACAAGGACTTGTGTTAGATCTAGCAATCGCTTGATTCGTTGGTTAATTCGTGTGTAAAAAACTGTGGTAGTAAGACACTATTCTTACACCTAATTGGTTTGAGTTGTAAAACGGTAAGGGACAACTCTTTAAACCACTTCTTCTGTTTTGTTCAAGTGATCTGACATTTGCAAGAGGTATGTTACGCTTTTAATTCAGTTAATTATTTATTTGTTATGATCATTAAGTCTTCCGCTGTGTACTCTTGATGTCTACATGTTTTATTGTATGTCATGTATTATAAACTCAACAGTGGCATCACGAGCCTTGTATAACAAGTAATTAATTACTGAAACACATAATTAAAATAAACATGAGTGTGTTATTATTTGTTTGCATAGATCTAGGGTTTGCAAAACCTAAACCCTAATTTTTTTTGGGGGGGGGGGGGGGGGGGGGGGCGTTTTTGGTGCCCTAATTAGGGTTTTGTAAACTAAAGTTTTAATTGGATTAGAAACCCTAGGTTGCATGCAATTTTATGTGTATTGCGTAACTCTGTTTAATTGCATTAATTGTTAAGTGTGATTTATATCGATGATAATTATATGCATGTTTTATCATGGATCTGCTTTTATTGTATGTCTTTCTTGATTAAGTGATATACACTAAATTATGATAGATCTAAAATTGGGGAAGACCTCAATAATTATTATTTAATCAATTATGTGCTATGTGGTATATATTTAATTTTGACTTACGCAATCGATGAATCGATGCATGTGGCTCACCTTGTACATAGATGAAAATGGGTGAAAGTCTTAATTAAATATATATATATTGACAGATCTAGAATTGATTTTAATAGGATTTATCAAAAAGGTTTGCATGTGGCTATTTGATATGCATGACTTATTTTTATGTTATGCATTCATTGTTTATTTGTTTATTTTTAAAATACTTGCTTGTTTGTTTATGTGTAAAAAGGGTATTTTTACAAGAAAAATAAACTGACCTAAACAATGGTGAAACATGTAATTTTTAAGCATAGTAATCGTAATCATTTAATTGATTGATTTTCATGCACAACATAGCTAGAACGGCTCACCCATTATTGACAAACTTTGTGCGTCTTAATGGAGCTACCAAGTATTCCTATGAATGTGCATAAAATCTTAAGGGTGAATTGACCTAAATTCTACGCGCCACTTTTGTGGTAATTATCCGAATAACTTGGGTCTTTTGACTCATGCAGTAGTAGGATATAGTGGTAATTAAAGGTAATTCTTTAATTGGTTATCCAATACCTCAATTAAAGTTTGATGATGAAAAAAGCTTATACATTAAAACAAGATATAAATGTTTTAATAAAACCTATGTTACAAAGATGAATGCATGACATCTTTGTACATATTTGATTTGACATCAAAAATTAATTACCCTTAATTTAAGTTATATGCCATCCAGCGAAAAGGAAACACCTAAGATTACCTTTTATTTGCGTGAGAACGTGACTTAGATCGTAATCAAAGGGTAAAATGTCCACGTGTCGTGAGAACGGGCATGGACGATTTTGCAGTTTCTTAAGTTGGACAACTTAATTGAGTTAGGCGGTGAAAACTGAAAACTCAAGGCATAAGATGGGATAAAACATGTTTACATGGCAATTGAAATTGGCTATATGTAAATCCCATAAACCTAGGAATTGCAATTGAAATTGGCAATTGAGCAAAAGCTCTACCATTTTGTATAAGGTTCATTACTAACAGATCAACTGATGTGATGAGATTATGACAATTTGGATCCTAGTTTTCAATAAATATTAATTGGTTATATGAATATGAACCTTGGGTATTTAATTGTTTATTGAAAAGGAAAATTATCAAAATACTAATTATGGTTTTTTTGAACTTTTTCTGTAGATGGCTCATCAACCTGATAACACTATGAGCTTAATGAGTTTTGCTTTCAAAGATATGATTGGAAGAGACAAGCTGACTGGCCCTAATTTCAATGATTGGCATCGTGCACTTAGGATCATCCTTCGTGTTGCCAAAAGACTTGATATTTTGACTACACCTCTGCCTGATGCTCCTCTCGACACGGCAACTACTCTTGAATTAGAGGCATATCGTGTTGAATATGAGAAGCATAATGATGTGGCGTGTCTAATGCTTTCGGGGATGTCTGCTCAATTGCAAAAACAATTTGAGCACTATCTGCCTATGAGCATGCTAGATGAACTCAAACGTATGTTTGAGAAGCCACCAACAGCTGAACTGTATGAACTAATTGAAAAGGTTCACAACTGCAAGCAGGAGGTTGGCAAATCTGTCTCCGACCACGTCCTTGAGATGAAACATCACTTGGACCAATTGGAGAAGCTCGACTGTGGTTACTCGAATGATGTATGTGTCGGCCTCATCAATCACTCCCTTAATCAGGAACGATTTGGTGATTTTGTCCGAAATTTTAACATGCATTGCACGGGGAAGACAGTGAATGAGTTACATGCAATGCTTGTAGACTTCGAGAAGAGATTGCCAAAAACGGCTCCTACACCTGTTGTACTAGCAATACAGGGTGGTAGGGTGAATAAGCCAAAGCCGCAAGCAGATAAGAAAGGGAAAGGAAAAGGAAAGGGGAAACAAGTTGTCATCCCACCAGCTCCTAAGAAGAACCCTGCACAGAAAAAGGAGAATCCTAAGAAAGATTTAACTTGCCACCACTGCAACTCACCGGGTCACTGGAAGCGGAACTGTCCAGTTTATCTGAATGAGTGCCTTCAGAATAAAAATAAGATGGTGCCTAGCTCATCAGGTATTTTTATGTTTGAATTATTTTCTTTTCCTCTTAAGCAAAATTCCTGGATATATGATAGGTACTCACATCTGTAATACATCGCAGGGACTTAGAGGAGCAAGGAAGCTGACCTATGGAGAGAGATACTTGTACGTTGGAAATGGAAAGCGTGCAGTTGTCGAAGCCATAGGGACTTTTGATTTAGTGTTGCCTTCGGGCTTAATTTTGGAACTAAATAATTGTCATTATGCACCCTCCATTGTTAGGGGTGTTATTTCAGTTTCTTTGTTAAAAGATATTGGTTTTGTGCACACTTTTACCAGTTATGGAATTCAGTTTCTTTAAATAATGTTTTTTACTTTAATGCAATTCCTATGCTTGGTGTATTTGAAATTGATATGGATGGTTGTATATCCAATGAAAATAATTCGTTGTATAGCATTAGCAATAAGAAGAGCAAGTCGAACTGTGACTCTTCTTATCTTTGGCATTGTCGCCTTGCCCATATAGGCAAGAAATGCATGGAAAAGCTGCAACACGATGGGCTTTTACAAACGGTCGATGATGAATCATTTGACAAATGCGAGTCTTGCATAGCTGAGAAGATGAAAAGGAAACCTTTTTCACCACAAGTGGAAAGGGCTTCTGATCTACTTGGATTGATACACACTGATGTGTGTGGTCCACTTAGACATGTGTTAAAACGTGGTGCTACCTACTTCTTAACATTTACAGATGATTTCAGTCGTTATGGTTATGTTTATTTAATTAAACATAAACATGAAGTTTTTGAAACATTTAAGGTTTTCAAAAGTGAAGTAGAATTACAACTCGGTAAGAAGATTAAAGCTCTTCGATCCGATAGAGGTGGTGAGTATATAAGTCAAGAGTTCAAAGATTACTTAGCTGAGTGTGGAATTATCCAGCAACTCACATCTCCTTATACTCACAACAAAATGGTGTATCTGAAAGGAGAAATCGTACTTTACTCGATATGGTACGATCAATGTTTGAACTTACGACTCTTCCTTTTACCTTTTGGGATTATGCCCTTGAAACTGCTATTCGCATTTTGAATATGGTTCCAACGAAGAAGGTTGTTAAAACTCCATATGAAATATGGACAGGAAAAGCTCCCAACTTTTCTTACTTAAAGGTCTGGGGATGTGAGGCGTTTGTTAAACGTGACACACCAGATAAGCTCCAAGCCAGATCTGTTAAGTGTATCTTTGTAGGATACCCTAAGGAAACTATGGGTTACTACTTTTACAACCCAGCTGAGAGATTTCCGTGAAAGGAATCTCATATCTCAAGAACTCAGTGGGAGAGTATATGATCTGGAAAATGATCAAGAAGATACAACACCTTCTGAAAATACTAGCCAACTTCAAGAAGAACCTGAAAGCTTAGGTGCTCCTCCTGAAGTTGTTCCCATTCGTAGGTCTGAAAGGACTATACATGCACCTGACCGTCTATGTCTTAACGTAAAGGTGGAGGAAAATATAGTTGGGGATCTTAATGAACCTGCCAACTATAAGGCTGCCATGGCTGATCCTGAAAAGGATAAATGGCAGATTGCTATGAATGGGGAAATGCAGTCCATGAAAGATAATGATGTCTGGATTGAAGTTGAACTTCCTCCCAATGCTAAAGTCGTTGGAAGTAAGTGGATCTTCAAAAAGAAAACTGACATGGATGGCAATGTACACACCTACAAGGCTCGTCTAGTGGCTAAAGGTTTTACTCAAACCTATGGCATTGACTACGAGGAGACATTCTCTCCTGTAGCGGACATAAGAGCTATTAGGATTCTCATAGCTATAGCTGCACACTATGACTATGAGATTTGGCAAATGGATGTCAAAACCGCTTTTTCGAATGGTCGTCTAGATGAAGACATCTATATGGCACAGCCGGAGGGGTTTGTGAATCCATTATTTCCTAACCGTGTATGCAAGCTTAAGAGGTCCATTTATGGACTGAAGCAAGCATCAAGGCAATGGAATAAAAGGTTCGATGGAGAAATCAAAAGTTTTGGATTTACTCAGAATCTTGATGAGCCGTGTGTATATCACAAAGCTATTGGGAGTCATGTTACTTTCCTTGTTCTGTATGTCGATGACATATTAATCATGGGAAATCATATACCAAGTCTAAAAGAGGTGAAAGCCTATCTTGGTAAATGTTTTTCGATGAAGGACTTAGGGGAAGCAGCATACATACTCGGAATCAAGATCTACAGGGATAGATCAAGGCGGCTAATTGGTTTAAGCCAAAGTGCTTACATTGACAAAATATTGAAGAGATTCAATTTGCAAAATTCCAAGAAGGGATTTTTGCCAATGCAAGTAAATCATGGTTTGAGCAGCGAAGGATGTGCTTCAACACCTGCAGAGGTGGCGCGTATGAAGAAAGTTCCATATGCTTCGGCTGTAGGATCTATCATGTATGCGGTACGATGCACAAGGCCTCATGTGGCGTTTGCTCAAAACTTGACCAATCGGTATCAACAGAATCCGGGTGAGATTCACTGGACTGCTGTTAAACATATTATCAAGTACCTTAGGGCTACAAGAGATATGTTCATAGTGTATGGGGGAAATCCAGAAGCAGAAGTGTCTGTTACAGGTTACTGCGATGCATCCTGGAAGTGTGACAAAGATGATACGAAGTCTCAGACGGGTTACATATTTGTCATCAATGGAGGTGATGTGGATTGGAAGAGTAAGAAACAGACAACACTTGCGATGACTGCTACAGAAAGTGAGTACATAGCGGCGTCTGAGGCTGCCATGGAAGTTGTTTGGATAAGGAAGTTTATTTCGGGGCTTGGTGTTATGCCGTCGATTGAAAATCCTATTAAAGTATATTGTGACAATTCTGCTGCAATAACTTTTGTCCATGAACCTGGAGTCATGAAGGGCACCAGACACTATCCTAGAAAATATCACTATGTTCGAGAACAAGTCGAGAAAGGTGAAATTGAGTTGCTCAAAGTTCACACAGATGATAACCTAGCAGATCCTCTAACGAAGGCCTTACCTGGTGAAAAACTTAATCATTTGTCTGATAAGTTTGGACTTCGTTTAGCTAGTAGTTTCATGCCCATCTGTGACTAAGTATTTTAGATAAAAGGATATTGTAAACATTATTATTGAAATGAAATAAAGTATTTTTTTATGTTTATTATTCATTTATTATGATGTTATCCTATATTTCCATGTTTAAATCCTTGAATAACTTAAGTTATTCTAAATAGTCCGTTGTCAATCAATAACATGGGAATGATATTGAATTAAGACAAATCTGAGTATTAGTTAGAGTATACTTGAAAGTATGCTGATGCGTAGCATGACTAATTTCAGATGATATTCAATGAATTGAGTATAAGACTTATCCCACCTACATGATGATACTTTATGGACCTTTGTCATTAAGTATATCATGAATATTTATCATCTGACTTGAGATACCAGAGATATGTCATGGATGTAGTGCATTTTTGTGAAGCAATCTAACGCTATACGTAACTGGTAGTTATAAGGGTTGTTTTCAGAAGTGTTGCGAAATTTATGATTTCTGCTTGTAATCAAAATGGGATTTCTTTTCTTCAAATTTATTTTGAAGTATAATACTGCTGGGCCCCTCGTTGGGTTGTTAAGATGTTTGCATGGCCATGCCCAAGGTCTTCTGGAATATGTTCAAAAGAATTGGTAATCTTAATCAATCACATAAAGCAAGAAACAGAATAGTTAATTAAGAAATGAGTAAGATCCATATTCTTATTAACATGGTATTAGAAACAAAAGGATGAATATGATAATGAATCATCGAAACTTGGTTTTTCTCCAGAAAACCATACACGAGTTGTACCGGGGGCATAGGCGTGTTGCTAGACGCTAACCAATGTCATTTCACGTTTTGTAAACATATCTAAGTGGGAGCTGTTGGAAATGTATATATTTACAAATACGTTAATGTCCGGATTCGAACTGGTGACCATGGGATTGCACACATTAGCGAATGAGAATTAAAGTTAAATAATTAATGTTTATGTTTACGATTAATTATTGCACATAAAGTCCGTCTAACGATCGTTAAGTATTTAACAGAAAATGACTAACGACCGTTAACTGTAAAGAGATGGACTAATAGTGAAAAATCTTAAAATGGAAAAGATTTGGGAAACCCTTTTGGGGCTCAATGTGGCCGGCCATAGGGATGGGTTCTCAACCCAAACCCTAACTTGTTCCTAAAGATTTCTAAACACTATAAATACAAAGGCTAGGGTTTAGGGTTTCTCATTACTTTGTGCATTGAATTAACCCTAGATCTCTCCTCTTCCTCTCTTGTCCCTATTCGGCCGAAACCCTCCTCCAAGGGTGTTTTGGTTTTGTTTTTCCATAAAACAAGGACTTGTGTTAGATCTAGCAATCGCTTGATTCGTTGGTTAATTCGTGTGTAAAAAACTGTGGTAGTAAGACACTATTCTTACACCTAATTGGTTTGAGTTGTAAAACGGTAAGGGACAACTCTTTAAACCACTTCTTCTGTTTTGTTCAAGTGATCTAACATTTGCAAGAGGTATGTTACGCTTTTAATTCAGTTAATTATTTATTTGTTATGATCATTAAGTCTTCCGCTGTGTACTCTTGATGTCTACATGTTTTATTGTATGTCATGTATTATAAACTCAACAATTTCCAGGCTATTCTTGGTGAAAGTAATGTGGTTTCTCCTAGGGTTTAGGGTTTCTCATTACTTTGTGCATTGAATTAACCCTAGATCTCTCCTCTTCCTCTCTTGTCCCTATTCGGCCGAAACCCTCCTCCAAGGGTGTTTTGGTTTTGTTTTTCCATAAAACAAGGACTTGTGTTAGATCTAGCAATCGCTTGATTCGTTGGTTAATTCGTGTGTAAAAAACTGTGGTAGTAAGACACTATTCTTACACCTAATTGGTTTGAGTTGTAAAACGGTAAGGGACAACTCTTTAAACCACTTCTTCTGTTTTGTTCAAGTGATCTGACATTTGCAAGAGGTATGTTACGCTTTTAATTCAGTTAATTATTTATTTGTTATGATCATTAAGTCTTCCGCTGTGTACTCTTGATGTCTACATGTTTTATTGTATGTCATGTATTATAAACTCAACAATTTCCAGGCTATTCTTGGTGAAAGTAATGTGGTTTCTCCTATTGAAGATCCTACTGGTTTGTTTGTGAATTATCTTTCTCAAGATGATGCTGATGTGATGATAAGGCCAGTGTCAAATGAAGAAATCAAAAATGCTATATTTGGAATGGAGGATGATAAGGCTCCCGGTCCTGATGGTTTTTCAGCGAAATTCTTTAAAGCTTCATGGTCCATTGTGGGAGATGAAGTTTGTACTGCTATTCGTGATTTCTTCGATAATGGTAAGCTTCTAAAAGAGATAAATTCTACAATTATTGCTTTAGTGCCTAAGTCTCAAACTCCTAAAAATGTTTCAGATTTTAGACCTATAGCGTGTTGTAATATTCTCTATTTTTTGGGTAAAGGGGAGTAATCCTGCACCCTGGTAAATATATTAACCAAATAAATGTTTAAGTACAATGTATATGAGTGAGATCCCATATATCAGCCCGTTACATAGGCATAGAGCTTACATAACAAGAAACTTCCAATTATCTAAACAAGAAACAAAACACTACTCAAATGATAACATATGACCCAACGAAAGAAGATTATTTCCTAGGACCTTGAAACGTTGTGCCATACATGGCATTAAAGGCATCCAAATTCCCAGGAAGATCACGAACCTGTTTCGCATAGTCCTCGAAGTCATATTCATCATACTCATCTTCATACCCTTGGCCACCACCAAATAAATTAGCAGACTCATCAAATGGGTTAGCAACAACCTCATCTTCAGAATCAGACACCTCAATCTCTCCCACTTTAGAAAAAGGGTTAGCTCTCTTAGTAGAAGAGGTAGACGGAATAGGTTGACCATCATCATCCACAAGAGTAGCTTTCCCAGCAATAAGTAGTTTTTCAATCTTACCAATTTTCTCAACTATGGGAGTAGAACCAACATCCATTGTTCCCATTGAATCACTCACAAGCGGAACATGTGATGTAGAACCAGTCTTATTTAACACATCCTCATTAACCTCCATTGTACGACCCTTATCCACATCTGCTTCCTTAGAACAACCAGTAGAATCCCCAATCATCGCCTCCTCATTAACCTCCTCAGAATTAGAATCAACCACAGGACTTTGAATGCCCGTGTCCTCATGCACCTCAAGTGTCCCAAATGAGTTAGAAGTAGTAACAGGAGTACCTGTAGCATTAACAGTAGCAACGTCCGGCGTCTTCTTCTTTGGGATATAAACCTGCTTTCTAGGAGCAAATTTAGGACCCTTACCCATATTAATACCGCTAGACAACTTCGGACCTTGGGGTTTGGCTTTCCGATTCTGCACCACCTTGAAACCATCATCATTCACATCCAAGTTCGAGGTGTGAGCATCAGCATGATGCTCCTTAGGAGACTTAGGACAACAAGCATTATCATGCCCAAACACTTTACATTCCATGCAATGTGGAGGTTTCCATTCATATTCAACCTTGATACTAGCCGTCGTAAAACCACTACCCTCCTTCTTAGGGATAGCCATAGTTACCACATGTTTAAGATCAGCTTCCGATGATAACTCAACAAGAGCACGAGCAAAACTAATACGACCCCATGAGTCAACGCACATGGAGCTAGTGAATGCATCTAACATGATCGGCTTACCCACCTGAGTAGCAATAAGGCTCAACCCGTCTTCCGAATATGCAAGTAATGGCACATTATGCAATTTAATCCACACAGGCACTTTGGTAACCTCACTTTTGGACAATAGCACGTCAGGAGTCCATTTAGTGAGAATGATAGGAGAATTACGAATTATCCAAGGTTATCTCCAATAGAATCAAAGGTTGCCTTGGTGAGCTTGTTGGTGATTCTCAAAGTGCGTTTATCCCTAATAGACATATTAGCGATAATATTCTTCTTTCCCAAGAGTTGCTTAGAAATTATCATAGAGGCAGGGGTCCTGCTAAAGTAGCTTTCAAAATTGACTTGCAAAAGGCCTATGATTCTGTCGAGTGGGATTTTTTAAGGCAATGTTTAGTTCGTTTTGGATTCCCGGGTTGTATGATTTCTTGGATCATGAGCTACATTTCTACCCCTTCTTTTACTGTTAATATTAATGGAGATCACCAAGGCTATTTCAAGGGTATGAGGGGTCTTAGACAGGGTGACCCGTTATCACCTTATTTATTTACTTTTTTTTTGGGTAAATGGAGTAATCCTGCACCCTGGTAAATATATTAACCAAATAAACGTTTAAGTACAATGGATATGAGTGAAATCCCATATCTCAGCCCGTTACCTAGGCATAAATCTTACATAACAAGATGCTTCCTATTTTCTAAACTAGAAAACAAACCACTACTCAAATGATAACATATGCCACAACGAAATAAAATTACTTCCTAGGACCTTGAAACTTTGTGCCATACATGGCATTAAAGGCATCCAAATTCCCTGGAAGATCACGAACCTGTTTCGCATAGTCATCGAAGTCATAGTCATCACACTCATCTTCAAACTCTTGTCCACCACCGTCTATATTAGCAGACTCATCAAATGGGTTCGCAACAACCTCATCTTCAGAATCAGACACCTCAATCTCTCCCACTTTAGAAAAAGGGTGACATCAAATGGGTTCGCAACAACCTTATTTATTTACTTTGGTAATGGAAGTTTTCTCTCTTATGTTGAAGAGAAAGATTGATGAGGATGGTCATTTTAAGTATCATTGGAGATGTGATAAGGTCTCTCTTACTCATCTATGTTTTGCAGACGATTTGATGATTTTTGCTAAAGCTGATAAGCGCTCTGTTTCTATTATCAAATCAGCTCTTGGGGAGTTTAGTGGGGTGTCTGGGCTCAAGCCAAATTTAAGTAAGAGTATTGCTTTTTTTGGAAATGTTCCGGTTCATATTAGAGATGCAATTTTAGATATCTTGCCGTTTCCGGTTGGTACTTTGCCTGTTAGGTACCTAGGTGTCCCGCTCATTTCTACAAGATTATATAAGCACCATTGCAATAGTTTGGTTGATAAAGTGAGGAAAAGGTTGCATGACTGGAAAAACAAATCCTTATCTTTTGCTGGAAGGATTTAGTTAATCAAGTCTGTTGTGGGTTCTTTGCAAGTGTACTGGTCTTCGGTTTTCATCCTTCCTATCTCAGTTACGCAGGAAATTGAAAAGCTTATGAGGGGTTTTCTGTGGTCTAATGGTTCTTTGGTTCAAGGGAGTGCAAAAGTTAAATGGGATGATGTTTGTCTTTTAAAAATTCAAGGTGGGTTAGGCATTAAATCTTTGCACATATGGAACGTTTCTTTGATGGTAAAGCATATTTGGAACATTGTGTCTAAGAAGGACTCGCTTTGGGTTAAATGGGTGAACTCCTATAGGCTGACAGACAGAAGTTCAAATCCTAGGAATTTTTGGGATGTGCCTGAATTAAATGATGTTTCTTGGGGTTGGAAGAAGATTCTTCAATGTAGAAGTATTGTCAGAGATCATTTTGTGTATAATATTGGTGATGGTTCACAAACCTTCTGTTTGGTTTGATAATTGGCTTTTCCTTGGTCCTCTAAGTCAATTTATAACCAAGAGAGACATTTTTGGCGCTGGATTGTCTCTTGGCTGTAAAGTGGCTGATATTGTGTGTCGTGGTGAGTGGAACTGGCCTGCTCCTTGGAGAAGTAAGTTTCCCTTTCTTTTCCAGCTCCCACCGCCATTGCTTTTTCGTGATAGAAAAGATAGAGTATTATGGAAATCAAATAGTGGTATATCTAGTGCTTTTTCTGTTAAGAAGGTGTGGTCTGATTTATCTGTTACAAAGCCTGTTGTCCCTTGGTATAAGCTTGTATGGTATAGTCAAAATATTCCTAGGCATGCTTTTATATTTTGGCTTGCCATCAACAGTAAGTTGAAGACTCAAGATAGAGTTGCGAGATGGCAGAATCAAGGTAACCTTCTTTGCCCTTTGTGTAAGTCTGTCCAGGATTCCCACAATCATCTATTTTTTGAATGTGCTTTTGCTTCAAAGTTATGGCGTCATTTCAAAGATTTGGTTAAGCTGGAAAATGCTCCTGATTCTCTTAATTTGATCGTTCTCTATTTATATGGAAAACCAGTTAATAAGTCAGTTTGGAGTATTCTTCAAAGACTGGTAATTGGTGCTTTGGTGTACTTTATTTGGCAAGAAAGGAATCTTAGGCTTTTTCAGCAAAAAAGCAGGAATTTTGATGATCTTTGTGGAGTCATAAGGGAGACTATTAGGCTAAGGATATTAAGTTTAAAGATGAGATGTTCTAGGCAAACATTGGAAGCTGCTAAACTTTGGGATTTATGTATTTTGAAGAGTAATGGTAGGAGTTGCATGTTCAGGTTAAATGTTTAATGTTGCGGTTGTTTGTTGGAAGTTTATTGAGTTGAAGAGGCATAAAAAGGTTATGAGTCGAGATAAAATGATGGGTAATCTGTGGTTAGGTTGTTTGGTTAGGAGTTTTTCTGTGTTAAGGGAGTGTTTGGGTTTATTGTGGTACTGGTGGTGTTATTTTTGGCCTTTTGATAATGTTATGAGGTGTAGAATCGTTAATGTGTATGGGAGCTATAAGGTAGATTGGGTTCATTATTTTTTGAAGTATTATTGGGTTCGGCCTGTTGATGAACAACGAAGAGCCATATATGAAGTTAAAGATGCTGTTTTGAAGACTTATGTTGATGATATGGCTAATTACTGTGATCTGTTTATCCTCTATTGTCATAGTTGTATTTTTATTTGGTATTGTTCTAGTAGAGGTATTTTTATTTCTTTTTTAATCATGTTCCCGAAGCATGTTTTAGGCATGTCTAGGAATTTTGCTTATATGGGTGTTGTCCATATAAGTTGATTGTATATTCTTTTGTTATTAATCTATTTGCCGGGGCTGTTAGTTCCCTTTCCCAAAAGTATATAAGGACTTTGACTCAAACCGAAGGTGATAAAGTGGATTGTAATACAAGATAAGTTAAAATTTATTTATCATTCTTAAACTAGTTTAGATGAACCCAACTAAAACCGATTAAGGTAATACAGACTATAAATCAAATGCACAATGTCAATTTTATCTTTTATTTAATTATATTTACGTTTAAGAAAAATGATTCAGAATGAGAAAACTAAAATTTCACCGCTAATGTTTTATTTACATTATTTAAATATGTTTAAATTAGTTTAATTTCCTTGTAATGTCTAACTAAAATATGTTAAAATCCATATAAATGTAAAAATAAATAAGAACAAATAGAAATTATGATGAAAGGATAAAAGGGAAAAAAAGAGGTCTTACATGCTTATTTACACGTGCCAATTCCAATGCTTTCTCAAGTCTCGTGACAATCTCATCAATATTTGGGCGTTGAGATTGTTCTTCGTTCAAGCAGGCATACGCTGTTCCAGCGAAAACGTTGAGTGACTGTTGATCAATTTGTTTGAGTAGATCCCAATCAATTATGTCATCCAGTATTTTCTTTTTATAATGGGAAATGGCCGCCGGACCCAAATACTTATTATCTTGATCGTCAATTATTGATTCCCTACCACATAGAAGTTCAAACAATACTATTCCAAAGGAGTACATATCTGACTTGTGGCTCACACTTTTAGATTCGATATATATTGGGTCTCCATACCCATTAAAGTACCGGAGTTGATTAGTATGAAATGAATGGTGCATTTGAGAAGCCTTAATCTTCATGGAACGTTCAAAATGAGATAACTTGGGTTCCCAGTCATCATTTAATAAAACTGTGGCACTGCATATGTAGCGGTGTATTACGCTGAAATCGCGTGACTCGTCATAATGAATATAGCTCAATGCATGGGCAACACCGACAGATATCTCCAATCTTCGCACCCATGTCAACAACATCGGGTCACTTAGATAGTTGCTGAGACTTCCCCTGGTATCCAAACTGGTAATGATGACCTTCTCGTCATTATCATAACAAAACCCAACAAGAGAAACCACATTTTTATGCTTGAGACTAGAAAGCATGGAAATCTCCATCCAAAACTGTTGTTCTCCATCCTCCAGGTCTTTATTTAACCTTCGAGCACGGATATCAATCGACTCACCCGACCACAAAAGCTGCCCCGTGTAACGGTTTCCAATTCCACCTGTGGCGATGACATTTTTGTCAGCAAAGTTGTTGGTAGCGGATAGTATACTTTCAAGGGGGATTCTTAGATGTGCAAACTCGTCTTTCGATGAAGGCATTATCTGCAAAAACGTAAGTTACAAAAAGGGTGTTTGAGTTACAAATGATGGTCCGTTAACATAAAAAGGGAGTTTACGAAGTGCATAATGCCTACAAAGAGTTCGATGAAATTCCTGAACCTTTCTAAAGACATGTTGAGCTATACATGTTGCCTTCAATGTTATATTGACCTTAAATTGAGTCTAAAAATGTATATCATGTACTTTAAGTTATTATGTTTGTGGATAAAAAATAAAATAAGATCCTTTTATAGTTTATAAGAGCATCGCATGTTCTTATTTACTTGAAATTTTTGGTGCTTTATGTTGTCTCAATTATTCATTAGGTTTCGACATTACCTGAAAATTTAGGAAGTGATGTTTGTTAGTGATTTTATGTTGAGATATAGTCTTGGAAAATGCAATAAATATTTGCTCATGAGGTGTTTGTAATGCATTTTGGTCCAGAATCAGATGGTGGCACTTTGCATAGTGGTGAGTGGAGTTCCTCCATTTGGGGTAATTACATGTTCTTTGTCTGCATGTTTATGGGTAGAAGGTGATAAAGTTGGTGGAATACTCGAAATAAGTTGATAAAGTGGTACCTAGGAAAAGCTATGGTGTGGGCTTTGTGTAAGAGTGAACTTGATTCTCATAGACATTCTAATAAGATTAATTCTAGCTGCTGCAGTATACAAGGTGTATAATGCATGAAAAGTTTGAGAGTTGAATATCAAGATGATTGTCCAACCAGTGAATGAGACCGGAGAGCACTAAGAAGCATGAGTATGTTGGAAAGTATTTGTGCAAAGATGGAGATACTTTTGCAGAAGAAGAGTTATAGATTTGGTCTATCTTTTGGTTAAGATGGAGCTACTTGGTCTTGGTCAAACGATATGACAAAGGCAGTTATGGAATTTATAAGTATGAAGTATATAAGCAGGCAGGAATTGATAGTTTATGTTTCTTTTAGTAGCATACAGGATAGAGTCTTGTTTAGTATCATGTTCTGCCGTATTTGTGTGGTTTGTTTTAGGCATGTATTTTGGATTTAGGATTGCCTTGTAAATATTTTGTTTTATATACATTTTATCTTTTTTACCGGAAAAAAGTATTAATCTCTTTTGCGGAATGAGATCCTCTCAAGTTGAGAAGATCAACTTGACTCAAGTTGGATGATTGTGAGCCATTGGATTTCATCCAATTGCTCAAATCAAAGGAACTTATTTTGATTTGAGTCATTAGATCAAATCCAATGGCTCATATATTCCCAACTTGAGTCAAGTTATCCTCTCAACTTGAGAGAATCTCAATCATCTCTTTTACATAGTTGCAGGTACCACGTACCTTTTATAAACTTTCAACACCATAAGACCAACAACCATTTCTCCTCATCATGTTCCTAAGGTATTACAAGAATTTTATCCCCTTTGCTTGTAAAATGCGCAAGTAATTATTCTACAGACACGATATTGCATTCATATCCACACTAGGTATTCGAACTGGTGTAAAAAAACTGTTTATTTGAATTGTTTGATTTTGCTTAAGTTCTTTGAAACCGCTTGAATCTAGCTAGCTGTATAGAAACGTGATGATTTTGCTTATTGCTGGTTGCTGAATAATTATAGATGATTAGAGTTGTGCTGATTGAGTCAACTAGATAAATAAAATTGCCTGATTTAATCGATTAGGTCACCAAGCATCAAATGAAGCTCTTAAACCGTAGAACAAATGTAAAATACTCCAACTAACTAGAGAGTATGTTGGATTGTGAACATATTTATAAACGTATGTCCAGTTTCGAACTCGAGACTATAAGAGTGCCAATGATAATAATTTATAAATAGTAGTTATGTTTTAATTATTAAATCACAATAAATCCTAGGGGTACGTCGTTAGTACTCAACGGTAGTTAGTCTAAATGTCGTTAAATGTCAAGAAGAGAGACCAACGAGAAAATAGACAAGGAGAAGGTTCTAGAACCCCTCCTTGAGCTATGTAACCGATCGGCAAGGAAGACCCATAGGGGTATCCCATCCAAAATTGGACTTTAAGTTATCTAAATATAAATACAACCCTTTGTATTCATTAGTTGGTAATCTTGTGAAACCCTAGTCAGCCAAACTTCTTCTCTTCCCATCTCTTTTGACTTGATCGATTAATTACATAACCCTTTAAGGGTTTTGGATCGATTTTGATTAAAATCAAAGTGTTTGGTTAGCTATTGTGATCAAGAAACTAGCATACATATTGAATCGCTAACAATACGCGTGTACAAGACCATTGTAAAAATCCCTATTGGATTTTGGTGATTTGCCCTTTTCGATTTATCCCTACATCGAATTTTATAAACCCTAATATTAGGTTCTGTGATTTTGATCTTGTTTGATTCGCGTGGAAGCTAACAATGTATGTTTTTCTTATAGGTTAATTAATTATGCATATTAGATCCATGTCTTCTGCTGCATGCTTTGTGATTACTTGTTTATTTTTATGAATGTCATGATACTTAAATTCCAACAATGTCATCACGAGCAGTTAGTATGGTGTAATTAACTACCTAAACGTATAAAAATTGAATCTTGAATGACTGATTGCATGTTTACAAGGTTTTCTAGGTTTTTGATTTTGAAATCCTAATTATGGGTCGTACATGGGTCGTACGACCCATACTTAATTAAAATTTATTTTTTGTAGGTTTTAAAAATTGTAGAAACCCTAGGTTGCATGCAATTTTTATGTGTTTGTTAAACATATAATTGAGATTTATGATGTTTTAAACGATCTTGTTACCTTATGATAATATGTGATTATATGACATCCATGACAAAAACATGCATATTTTTTCGTGGTTATATGAATCTTGATAATTGATATTGTGTGCATTAATTGTTTAGTGCTTAAACGTGCCTATTTAGATGATATATATGAATTAATTAGGGATTATTAGTAAATAATTGTATGACACGTTAATTGTCTAATATTTAATTAATTATAAAATTGGGGAGACCCCATTTTTATCGTATTATTTTATCAACTTATGTGAATTACTGTATATCTTTAATGAAGGGTTTATGCAATCGATTCGTCGATGTATGTGGTCCACTTGTACCATTAGATCGAAAACAAGTAGGAGCCTTAATTAAAAATATACATGTTAGCTGATTTAAATTACGCATGTTAATTGTATTAGTTGGTTATTTTTCTTATTTGCTTTATTATTGTTTGACAGGTAACAAGCAAAGTTTGTTTTTTTAGAAGAGAAAATAAACCGGACTAATCAATGGCGAAAATTGATTTATTATAAATTGTTAAGCTTGTGAAATCTTATGTGACACCAAGGGGTTGGCCTTACATACCGTAATGCGTTAAATGCGTCATCGTGTCGAGATTTTCAAGACTTAATGATTTGTAATGTGTTTTAACAATAAAGTTTTCAACTTTTATTCTGTTGATATTATTTGTTCCATTAGTCTAAATCGGCTCACCCATTGTGACAAACTATAACAGAGGTATAAGGAGGGTTTATCCCTAAAGAAGAAGGTTTTTAATAAGCTTCGCGCTGACCTGTTTCTCCGCTTCTTTGTGCGTCAAATGGAGCTACCGATGACTTTTGATTGAATAATATCAAGATTAAAAGCTCTTTACTTTATTCTTAAAATCACGTTGAATCGTCGATTTTAAAGGTGGGATGGTCATAAATTTATGTTCACAGATTGAGACATAAATAAGAGATACACCATATTAAAAGAACTAAATGAGTAAAGTTTTTCATTAAAATGTATGATACGAAGATGTATGCATGCTTCTCCGTACATATTTGATTACACATAAAAAATGTACCCTTGAACAATTTAAGTTTATGCCATCCAATTAAATGAACACTTGCAGTTGTCATTTACATTACGTGAGACGTAGGTAGATTGTAATCCCAAGGTAAATATCCACATTGCGTGAGACGTAGCTGAAATAAATTTATAGTTTTTTAAATTGGACAACTTAATTGAGTTACATGGTGAGATCACTTAACCCAAGGAATTAGATGGGATGAAATATGATTATATTGCAAATAATTTGGCAACTAGTAAGTCCCATAATGATCTAGGAATTTTAAATGGTTTGGCAATTGCTGTTCGACACGTACCTTATTGAGTACTATCATTACTAGCAGATCAACTGATGTAATGGTACTATGTTAATTTGGATCCTAGCTTTCAAAAAATTATATGGTTTATATGAATATTTACCAATGGGTATTTAATTTTCTTTAAAGATTTAATTGAATTTTGTAAATTCTTTTAAATGTATTAAAGCAATTGTAAACCGTAAACGTAGTTTGGTCTTTTATAGGTAAATTGATCTAGTTCTACTTTTAAACTAATGTTTGATTGAGAAAATTTACTAAAAGATAAACCGAATTTCCTTTCGATATAAGAAAGAGAGAGATTCATTCCCGTTCTTTTTAGTATTCGAGAAAGTTATAATGGGAATATTATAATTGTCCTAATTCTAATATAACTCATAGCAAACATTAAAGAGTTAAGTGGGTTGCACATCTTATTAGATGTTGAATTCTTTTGGATGGAATAAAACATTTGATTAACTAGAGAATATATTCAGATAGTTAAACCATATCTTAATGTATGACATTTTATGAGTTATACAATTAGAAGTTGGACTAATTACCGCAAAAGTGGTAAAGGCAAAACTAGCATGATTTGTTTTGCTTTAACCCTTTGGAGGTGCTACATATCCTAGTGGAATGGTAGGCCTATTAAGGAAGAAATTGTGCCCCCAATTTTTTAAGTTAATAGCATTGATGGATAATCCCTCATCTACATAGTAGAATACACTCTTTTAGTACCTAAGTAATTGTTACGTGTGGACTTTCAAAAGTGTAGGAAAGTAAATAAAACACTATTTGTATTCACTGGTTATGAAACACTTACAATGTTGTCAAATCCAGTGGGAGCATTGTGTTATATTACTGAATAAGACATTATCGTAACGTTGTCTAATTCAGTAGGAGCTACAAGCATTATCACCATGGTAGTAACCCAGATTATTTCTCGATTGTCTTGAGATAATACATTACTTTCAAACTTATAGACACTCATATTTTCAAGGGTAGTCATGTGCTTTTCCTTATTAATTAAGTGGTTCTACATCTACTTCTAATGCTAATATATATATATATATATATATATATAATATATATATATATATATATATATATATATATATATATATATATATATATATATATATATATATATATATATATATATATATATATATATGACACTATCATATTTCACATAAACAAACGCATGTCGTGTTGTTTGTCTGCTACATGATGTTGTTCCATGCACAAAAGGGATAAATCATTATTGTGTGCAAGGTACAACACATAGCAATATGATTAAAGGATTCTCTTGATCACAAGGTAAGAGACTAACGTTGTAATAGGACTTATACACATTAAGTGTAAAATTGCCTTATTTGAAACATGTGTCATGATGATAACAAAGACTACTTCAATTTAAATTTTTATGTATTTTTTGAATGACATAAATAAATGAAGTAATCTAATACTACTTCAATTTGAATATTAATGTATTCTTGGAATGACATAAATAAATAAAGTAATCAAAACTTGAAATTACTATTGAAACCAAGAGGTGGTGTTCATGATTACTTTAGTTATACATGTTTATATCTTCTTATTAAGATATAAACATGAAGTCTTTTAATTGTTACAAGACTTATAATAATATAAAGTAAGACGTTAACTTGTTATATCTTTATATTAAGGCATATACATGAAGTCATTGAGTTGATCAACGATTTATAACGTATAGTGGGATTATAACAGTCTATTTCCTTTTGTTGAGACATGGACATGAATTTGGTGACTTGGTCAAAGAGTACTTGTGTTATAAAGCATGCAAGTGTCTAGGAAATTCTATTATACCATTTAGTTTGACTTGGTTGGTAAATAGGTAAGCCAAAGAGTATATGGTTATCTTACATATTGTTAGATTGTTTCACAATATTAATTCAAATGAAATACATCAATGTTAATGGTATGCTTAGTTAGGAGAATCAAACTCTATTTGCATCGTTTGATTCAAGATAACCATCACTTCTTTTCTTCCAATAGTTGTCAAGGTTAGAAAATTGAGTATGGATTGTATATACTCAATAAGACTCCAATCGAGAAGATTAATAAAACACCATTATATTATGGAATGTGATGAATCACATTAAGTCTTAAAATAAAGTTATGAATTTTTTAAACTTCTTATGAAGTAGGTTATTAACAAACTAGAGTCAGAAACTGTCAAAATGTTTTTTAATGTCCCAAAAGAGAACAATTTAGTGTTGCTCTACTTGCTAAGTATTTATAGATAGTCTCTAAATAAAAAAAACAAGTGAGAGTTTTTTTTTTTTTTTAGATCTTGAAGAGATAAAATTACAAAATAAATAATATTCTAAAACACACTAGCGAATATCATGATAAGGCTAAACATGTAAATGATAGACCTCAAGATGATGGAATTCTCATTGATAGATACACAAGGATATCTCAGATATTTGATTGATATGCTAAGGAATATGAGCTACAGGATCATGGTAAACCTGTTAATCATTATAATGCATTACCAAATATTGAATTGGGTAAATTACTCATGCTATGAATGTTAAAGATGACGTCCATAAAGATAATCAATTTTTAAAAACTTGGATTATCTTAATTCTAAATAGTTTGACTATAGAATGAAGATAAGTTTCTTCAAAGAAAAGGAAAACCCTAGAGGTTTAAATCTTTGTGTAAAAATCATATGGACTATATCGTACACATATTTAATGCATGTTTTGTGACAAAATTATTAATCATATTTAAGCAATTAACTATGACTGAATATTCTTTCATAGGCAGATTAAATAGATAAAGATGATAATCGTCATACCTATTTTCATTAATATGAAACTTGAAAGTGAAATATCAAAACTCCTTCTCTGGTGATTACTTAAGCGAGGACGGTAAGTAATCAAGAGGTTTATGAATTCATATAATCTTTGGAATGTACAAACTGCAAGAATCCAAGTATGGATCAATGCATGCATCTAGAAGATGAGTCTTATGTTTAAATATTAAATCCAAGTTTTAATTTATAATTAAAATAAGGTAACTCCTAAGTATTCCTGAAAGGTAGTGAGAGTATTATAGTTATTTTCTTAAATCATATATGTTGGGCAGTAACATTTCATCTAAGTTAAATATTAAGTTTTAGTTGAAAATGAAACTTCACTTGAAAGATTTAGAAAATAAGACATACAACCTTGGAATATATGTTTATTGTTATAAACATGTGCAGTAAATAAATGAGTCTAATAGAACATGATATATCATTTAGAAAGTCTCAATGGATACATATCTTTTGATAAGATATAACATGAATGAGATCTTGATTCTAACTCAAAGATTCATCATGTACATCATGTTGTGTACTGAATTGTTGTATCATGCTTGAATGCAAGATGATTGACAACATTGATATCTAATTGAAAGTTATTAGATAACTAGTGTAATCAATATTCGAATAGAATATGTTTGGATTTAGAATTACATTCCACAGCCAGGAGTTGTTTCCTAGATTCTGTGGATATACATACGGCAATTGTTGCGTAATTGTCATAGCCAACAAACTTGGAGTTTTGGAAGGCACCAAACATTACACAATAACTGTTCAAAGTTTACGGAAGTTTAAAAGAGCATATTGTTGTTTGTATGATGTTAGTTTAATTGAGATGACACTCAATACTAGTCATGGTAGGCTTTCATCCGTGTTAATGACCATGTGGACTAGTTCTGCTAAACTAAGAGCATAGTTGCATTATATATTAAAGAATAAGAATACTTTAAACTTAAGAAGTTTGAAAGATGATTGTCAAAAATAGGTTGTTGAGGTTGTCACGCACCTTATGAAATATTATGTGACAATATCAGGATATTTGAATGCACATATACAAGAACTTCACTAATTGAATTCCTGAAATAAGTATTCTTAAAACTCCGATAGATCAAAGTTAATTGGATGTATGCTTTGCCAACAAGTATGATTGTCATGACTTGAGACATAATTCATTTACTAGAATTGGCATGCATTAATCTATTTAGTATTTGAATAAGAATGTATTAAAAATAATCATTTTAATGAATTAAAGTACTTGGTATAAAATCAAATAAGTATTATAGATATGTGTAATATGTATAAAATCAAATAAATTATCACGTGTGGATTTACATCTTTGCATCATTTGTTTTAAAAAAATTGTCCCGACTTTTACAAAAAACCATTTTTTACTTTTGTGGTTAATTTTATTTAAAATAATTCAAAATTTATTTAGATTGGTTCTCGAAACACTCTTACGATATAATAATAGTTTTGGAACTTTGTCGTTTTGCATGCATTTTAAAATCATATTCATTTATATGTGCATTTTTTCAGTAAAACTAAACTAATTCAAAAAGAAATAATAAATGAAGCATTAAAATGTTGTAGAAATAAATTAGTAAAAGCTATGTATTGTGTACATTATGCATTAAAAATTGTAATGCTTAAAAAACACATTAATGACATCTTAAAAAATTTAGGAGAGAGGGTGCTAAATGCTTTATAAGTATTATAGATATGTGTAATATGTATAAAATCAAATAAATTATCACTTGTGGATTTACATCTTTGCATCATTTGTCTTCAAAAAATTGTCCCGATTTATACCAAAAACCGTTTTTTACTTTTGTGGTTAATTTTATTTAAAATAATTCAAAATATATTTAGATTGGTTCTCGAAACACTCTTACGATATAATAATAGTTTTGAAACTTTATAGTTTTGCATGCATTTTAAAATCATATTCATTTATATGTGCATTTTTGCATTAAAACTAAACTAATTCAAAAAGAAATAATAAATAAAGCATTAAAATGTTGTGGAAGATAAATTAGTAAAAGCTATGTATTGTGTACATTATGCATTAAAAATTGTAATGCTTAAAAAACACATTAATGACATCTTAAAAAAAATTTGGAGAGATGATGCTAAATGCTTTATAAGTAGTATAGATAATAGAGATATAAATATATCAAACACCATACTATCAAAATTAATCGTTGTGGTTATCAATGTTGTGCGATTAGGATGGAAGGATTAATCATCGTGCTAAACAGGATTGCATAACATAATTATATACATGTATTGTTAGATGGTGAGGTAGATGATGCTGAAAACCATCACTATTTTACATGATATATAAGTCTAGTATAAAATTAAAATAAATTATTAGTACATATTTAGCTATTAAGACATGTTATTTCAAGTTGACTTTTAATCTTTTGGTTCACTAATTGATTGGAGTTAGATTTAAGATTGATGATTATTTAAATGGAAATTGTAAGTTAGCATGTTGTTATTCAAAAATAACCATAAAAAATTGTATGTTTTTTTAATAACAAAATTGTACGTTCACACACATATTTAGTTGACATTGTTTTTATTAAGTAATCGCAGTTGTTGTCTATACTAGTGAATAGCCAATTAGAATATGCTTTAAGCTCGAGTCTCTGACTCTTTATTATATTAACAAGAAAAGCCCAAGCCGAAAGCAAACTTGAGGCTTCACTAACCCTACAAACAGGGTCATCCCGTAGATTTCGGGTGCTCTGTACCGTAATGAAAAATACGCCCCCTAAAACAAGTAAGTTTTAGATGTATGTAAGAGAAACTTATCAATACTACAAAAGCTTTTATAAATACCCAACATCATAATTTTTACAAAAGATTTATCAATATATTAAACCCAAAGAATCAGTACAATGCAGAAAACAAAACTCACACAAAACTTTACAACCCAACTTAATTGGAACGTCATGATTAACTTTGACATAGTTAACTATGATGAATACCTTAACATCTCAATCAAGATAATACAAAACATATGTGATAGATAAAATACTTTTCTATCTTAAGTAGATTACTACTCCATAACAAGCAGCTAATTCATGATTACTTACTTATAACATCAAAAATAGACCCTAAAAAAATGAAGAATCTCAATATAAAATTTGAAATATATTGTATCTTATATTTACATGTTTAAATCCATGATTAACTTATGTTATTCTAAATGTCCATTATCAATCAATCATATGGGAATATGGTTGAATTAAGACAAATATGAGGTGTTGGATAAAATATACTTGTATATTGAGGAAGTTCATGCCAAACTCACATGATATTCAAAGGTTGTATATCGGACTTATCCCAACCGACATGATTGTACTTTATGGATCTTTGTCATCAAGTAAATCATATGAATGATCAACTTTATTTATTCTTAGACTTGAGATGCAAGGCTGAACGGTCGTGGGTGGAGCTCATTTATGTAAAACAGTTTAATGCTATCCGTAACTGGTAGTAATAAGGGCTGTTTCAGAAGTGTTGTGAAATTCATGAGTTGCTCCTGTATCAAGTCAGAATTTGTTCCTTCGAATTTGTTTTGAAGTATAATACTACCGGGCCCTCTCATAGGGTTAATAAGATGTATGGCCACACCCAAAAGAGATCTGGAATACGTCCTGATAATTTTAGTAATCTTGATTAATCGGAGATAACAAGAAACAGAATATTTAAATTATGGAATGACTTAGATCCATATCCATATTTAACATGGTATTTGAAACAAAAGGATATTATAATGATGAATCATTAAAATGTGCTTCGTGAAACCATACTCGAGTTGTTCTGGGGGTATTGGCATGTTGCTAGACGCTAACCAATGTCATTACGTTTATTAAACATGTCCAAGTGGGAGCTGTTGGATTGTGAACATATTTATAAACGTATGTCCAATTTCGAACTTGAGACTATGGGATTGCAAACATTTCGTATGAGATTCAATGATAATAATTAGTAAGTAATAGTTATGTTTTAATTATTAAATCACAATAAATCTTAACGGTAGTGAGTCAACGATCGTTAAATTTCAAGAAGAGAGACTAAAGAGAAAATAGCCAAGGAGAAGGTTCTAGAACCCCTCCTTGGGCAATGTAACCGATCAGCAAAGAAGACCCATAGGGGTATCACATCCAAACTTGGATTCTAAGTTATCTAACTATAAATACAACCATTTTTATTTATTAGTTGGTAATCTTGTAAAACCCTAGTTAGCCAAACTTCTTCTCTTTTCCCCTCTTTTGACTTGATTGATTAATTTTAACCCTTTAAGGGTTTTGGATCCATTTTGATTAAAATCAAAGTGTTTGGTTAGCTATTGTGATCAAGAAACTAGCATTCACATTGAATCGCTAACAATACACGTGTACAGGATCATTGTAAAAATCCCTATTGGATTTTGGTGATTTTCCCTTGTCGATTTATCCCTAAATCGAATTTTATAAACCCTAATTTTAGGGTTTGTGATTTTGATCTTGTTTGATTCGCGTGAAAGCTAACAAGGCATGTTTTTCTTTTAGGTAAATTAATTATGCATATTAGATTCATGTCTTCCGCTGCGTGCTTTGTGATTACTTGTTTATTTTTATGAATGTCATGTTATTTAAATTCCAACCGATTAGAGACTGAAAATGCATTGTATAGTTTAATACAATGATACTAGAGTGTTCAATGACACTATATATTTGGTAACTTAAACAAAATCTCATGTGGTGCTGGTACATATGCTTTTTGGGCTAGGTCGGTTTGGTGTTTTACTTAAAGTAGTGTTACTGCATTATTTTTTCCCCTTATGTTAAATTGGCGGTAACACACGTGTTATTCTAGTTACGCTCACGATGTCTCATCGGTAAGTATCGAATCATATGTTCCTTGTTAGTCACCAAAGCTTATTTTCTTGTAGCCTCCTTTTTATTAGTAGATTATATCATATTTTGAGCATTAGTGTTTAGCCTACTTGTCATGTTAGCCCATTATATTGTAAGAGCTTAACTCAATAATGTTTCCTTGTACATTATGCCTATTGGTGAATATCCAGTGGGAAACCATTTGGTAGTACTTCCTTCTCTATTGACATACAATTTAAGCTAGAATGGAAAAGATTAGTTTTTCATGTTGAGACAATCCTATAACTTCTATAATGACTTTAAACTTCCTTTAATTAGCCATTTTGTATATCTCTTCCGGTCCTGGTATCAAAACATTAGCTACTTACAAATTTTGTTAGATTGTGTTTTTTGAAATGAAAATATATAGTAACATATCATACACTTTTAATTAAATACAATTTTGTCACAAGTGAGAGTTCTTGAAACTACTATATTTTTGTAATTCTACCTTTTTTATTTCGGTTGACGAAATGCCAGCTACAACCTCTAACTTTATTGATACTTACTTCATAAGATTGTAGTCATTTTGGTGGTAATTGGTAAATACATTAATAACTACTTTGCAAAACTAGTATACCATATATATTACTACATATATTTGATCGAACATGTGAACAAATTTTGTTAACAGTTCTTAGTACTCGTTATATTTATTTTATTTACCTAAATTGTCTTATTTTCTAATGCCCATTTATCAATTCTAAAACTAATTTTAAGTGTTAGATGAACCCATGTATAACATATTAATTGAGGTAACACAAATTAAAAATCGTATGCAAAATATTAGTTATTAATTTTGTTTAGACCAAAATGATTCGGAATGATAAAACTAAATTTAGTCTACTAGTTTTTCTATTCCTATAATTTAAAAAATGTTAAATTTTGGTAGGTTTTTCCGCCTTATATAGTAATACGACTAAATTTGGTTGAAATTGATGTAAATAAAAGAGAAAAATACAAAAATATTTTAATACACTTGATATACGAAGTCCCATTTGAAAAATATTTTATTAACCAACTTGCAATAAAATATTTTCCCGGCTTATCGTCTTTGACAAAAGGTTACGGGTACTTTCAGAATAAAATTTTAATCAACTAATTAATAACGCCTTAAATTTAATCATTTGGTATATGCTAAACTAATTAACAAACTAGCATTGGTAAAATCGACAAGCCCGTTAAGGAGAGTGCCTGGATTACTTTAACCCACAATAATATGTAAAACCTTTTCATTAAATACTTTATATGCTAAATATGATTGCAAAACTTACGTCATATATGTAAGCGAGTGAGGGATTAAAGAACAAAGCAAACATGGTCTCTTTGGTCATCAAATACTTTATGTATAATCAGTTCTTTAGGGTCTAGCTAAACTGTAAACCGATGGAGTGAAGACGTATAAACTCAAACAAATAAATAGTACTAGTACTTATTATGATAGAAAGACAGAAGAGGGAAAACTGTCTTACTGCTTTTTGATGTTCGAGTTGAAGTTCCAACGCTTTCTCAAGTCTTGTGACAATCTCATCAACATTTGGGCGCTGCGATCGTTCTTCATTCAAGCAGTCATATGCTGTTTCTGCAAAAATGTTAAATGATTGAGAGTCCATTTGATTCCATAGATCCCAATCAATTATTTCACCGAGTCTTTTCTCTCTATAATGGGTAATGGCCGACGGAGCCAAATACTTGTTAGTGTTGTTGGCTATTATTGATTTCCTACCACACAGTAGTTCAAACATTACTATTCCAAAGGAGTAAATATCTGACTTGTGGCTCACACTCTTTGTCTTTATATATGCCGGGTCTGTATACCCCTCGATATCCCAAACTTTATCAACAGGGAACGAATGATGCCTCCTAGATGCTTCAATCTTCATGGAAAGTCTAAATTCAGATAACTTGGGTTCCCAGTTATCATTTAATAGAATTGTCTCACTGTCAACGTTTCGATGTATAATGCTAAAATCGTGTGGCTCATCATAATAGATGTAACTTAATGCATTTGCAACACCGACACATATCTCCAATCTTCGCACCCATGTCAACATCGTGTCATTTAGATAGTTATCAAGACTTGCCCGGGTCTCAAACTTGATAATGATGATCTTCTCATCATTTTCATCACAAAACCCAACGAGAGAAACCAGATTTTTATGCTTGAGAGTAGAAAGCATTGAAATCTCCATACAAAACTGTTGTTCTTTTTCATCCAATTCTTTATTCCACCTCTGAGCATGGATATCAATCAACTCGCCGGACCACATGAGCTGTCCCACATAATGATTTCCAAATCCACCTCCGCCTCTGAAATTTTTTTCTGCAAAGTTGTCGGTGGCGGATAGTATATGATCAAGGGGGATTTTTAAGTGAGCAAGGTGGTGGTAATTGGGTGAAGACATTATGTCTCTGTTTATCAAGTAACTGCGTGAGATAAAAAGGGTGTGTGGGTTAAGAAAGAATGTGAAGGAAGAAAGACGATATATTCAACACATACCAACAGGTGAGTGTATATATAGAGGCAAGTGACAACCTCCACCAACCATATATCTTCTTTTCTTAAATGCGTATTAGTTATTTTTTTACATCAGGTTTTTATCCTACCAACTTTGGAGTAATATTTTTACATAAGGTTTTATTCTTTTATTGAAATTAAAAAAATAATAATAATAATAATAATAATAATAATAAAATCATATGATTTTCTAATAAAGTGCTGTTCAAAAAAATAATAATAACAATAATAATAATAAATACTTAAGGCTTCTGTCCTATTGTCCTGATTGCATGATATATGCAATCTAGCTGTGTGAAAATTTTCCTACCAAAAAAATATTTTGGATTAGTTGCTTTTAAAGGGATAATTTAATTGACATAGAAAGTTCATTGAAGGAAAAATTATCATTATGTATAACATTATAAAGACAGCTTCCGCATTTTGATAGCCTAATCCCAATTGTATAATATTAAGATTCTCGTTCAATACACAGCTGCAAAATCAATATACCGCACACTTTTCATCTTAAATTTAAACAATCACTGTTATCATCATTGTAATTGTCAAAATTTGTAAATGTTGAACACGAAGGTAGATTATATGTCGGTGTTATTAATTATTACACCTTATTTTCTGTAAAAATAAATTTGTTTTTATAAATTATATATATATATATATCAGAAAAATCATTTATATTAATCATGGGGTTGATAGTTACATGCATGTTGTCTACTTGCAAAATGAGCTGGAGATAGTGATACCAATATATAATATGCATATAGCCTGTAGCCTTCAAATAAAAATATAAAGACTTCAAAACATGATTAACACTAATAAATATATCGATTCAAGGCATCCACTAGCTATCCGGTGACAAAAATTGCATGTTATCTTTTATATTTTCGTATTTACTACAAAATATTAATTCTAAAATGAATTATATTTACATTTTTATGATGCATTAATCATTATTGCCATTTTCTTTTCTAGAGTAAATTTCATCTATCTATACTACTTTATAAAAGGTTTTGGACTTTCTATTAGAGTAAGTCTTAAAATTTTTAACACCAAAAACATTTCTATAAAAAGAAGTCTTAAACAATTAAACCAATACTTGTAACAACTCATTTTAATAGAAAAGTAGCAGAAATTCTGGAAATTTAATCTCATTTAAAACATATGTAACACCCCATTTGACTAACTTGTAACAGCCATAGAAATTAAAACATAAAACTGATAAGCATTTACTTTATTAATGTCTTATACGTTTTGCAGATGTGTATATAAACTAAGAACATAGGAGACTTCCGTTTCCTTTTCTTCCCTTCGTCCCATCGACCAATAATTCATCAAAAAAAAAAGTTAAAAGAACAAAAAACAATAACCAAACAAACCACATGGTTAGCATAACCCGGTTATATAACCTCAGACCCCGCTCGGTCTTCCTTGGTCCTTGGTCAAGGAACAAAAGAAAATAAAATGACATACCGAGAAGTAACATAACCACAACCAACAACTATCCTAACCACTTATCAAACATCTCCAACTATCAAACAACAACAACACTCACCACAACTTCAATCTATCCTAATCCCATACTTCATCTCAACCATACAACAAACCAACATCTAACACATAACTGAGACTCCGAACAGAAAGAAAAAAGATTACAAGATCTCAGGAAGAATAGATCTTAAAAGATCTTTAGAGCTTACCCATAACCCATCATAAATCTGTAATCTTTTTATATTTGAAAACAAAAAAGAATCGTAACAAATATGTTATGTTCTTTCTTTCATTCGTTCAATAAAACAAAAATAAAAATTAATACACCTTACCCGAGACCTTTTTACAAAGATCTTGAAGACGTGTTGAGATGACATAAAAGTATTATCTTCGTTATAGGTGAAATACGCCGAATGATTGATGCATTTGATGTTCGGGTTTTAGCAAAAAAAGATTCTAGAGAATCTGTTTGTGAGCGGTTGAACATAAAGAGATGGTAATAATTTTTTTTGTTGAGGATGAAGGTTAATTTGCTGATTGTGTTGTGTATATGTTGTTCGATTATGGTGGTTGGAAAACAATTTTGGTGTCTCATTCAAAGGAGTTGATGGCTGCGTATGGTAAGAAAGTGAAGGGATGGAGGCGATAAAATGAGATTAGGGTTGAAGATTTGGAGAAATATTAGGGTATATTAGGATTAGTCAAAACAGGTTATGTTATATGGGCTTATTTGAAATATCCAAACTTTGATTGGGCTGTGATTTTTTGTATCCGAATTTCATTAGAAGTTTTGGGCTTGGAATTGTCTTATCCGAATTTAAGTAGTGTGTCGCTAAATTTTAGTTGTACGTTAATGGTTATATTTGGGGTTTAAAAAGACAAATTGGTTACTTTTTAGGGTTATGTGTTATTGACGAGATCGGGATATAAACCACTATCACGATTCTTGTGTATGTAGATGGTTTGAGACTGTAATATGTTTATAACATCAACCTGAGTATAAGTGACGCCAAATGAGATTTATTTTAGATCTAAGTAATAGATTCAAGAATTGGTGAAGTGTAATTTTGACTTCATTGACACTGATATTACTGTCACTAGAAATGAATAAATGAGTCAAGAAAAAGGACAAGACTTACAAAAGTAACCCGTTATTATGCTCGTGCAATCAAAGTAATATAGATGTGATTTTTTTAACTGCTTAGGACAATCATCCTAAGGACACTTGCAATATCAACACATTTATTGTTATATACATACACACTGACAAACATGATGGTAGTATTATAGAATGAACATGCCTAATTGGTTATGCTTGTAGCGTGTAGATTGGCGTCTAAAAGTTGTCATGGTGTTGTTTGTTTTTTGGTTGTTGCGTCAAAGCAAGCATTACAATCTAAGACAGTGGAAAGACAATCAATGTGCTTGTAGCACAACTGTGCCTTGGTAGCCATCTAACCTAATGGTTGTTAGTTCAAGTCACCATATGGACAATAGGTGGACTCAATAGATGTATATGTTAGATTAGAGGGGTGTGTGTCTTTGACTCCTTATAAAATTGCAGTGGAGAGACAAGTTAAAAAATGTGTAACCAAATAACATTTGCTCGCCACAAAATATAAACACAGGGTACCCGCCGTCGCATCGCGCGGGTACCCTGCTAGTACCTTCATTAAATAGATTGCATCCATGTTGTGGTTACCAATATTTCGAGATTGGGGTAGAAGAAGCAATCCACCAACTTAACGTGAATACTGAACATAGTAGTATATATATATATATATATATATATATATATATATATATATATATATATATATATATATATATATATATATATATATATAGGGTAAAGTCAAAATAAAAAGACAAATATCCGTAAAAAGAATAAAAAGATTTATTTTTCTAAAAAAGTTCTCCAAAAATTCCAAAAAAATCCACAAGATTAGGTATGTTAGTGCATAAAACTTTTGTGAAAACATTTTTTATAATTTTGAGTTTTGATATGCTTTATTTAATGCACAAAAAATGAATTTTGATGCGCAAAAAAATTTTGATGCACAAAATTTTCAACTTGTTTTAGTTAGATGCGCAATGTTATTTTGATGAAAAAAGTCAAATGAATTTGGGTGCAAAAACCAATTTTTGATGCACAAAAAACCGATTTAATGCGCAAACGTATTTTTACATAATTTTTTTTTTGGAAAAAATATCTACTTTTAGAAAAAAGTTTTTCACAACTTTTTCATGCACCATCATACCCGATCTTGTAGAATTTTTGGGGAATTTTTCGAGAACTTTTTTTGAAAAAATAATATTTTTATCTTTTTACGGATATTTGTCTTTTTATTTGATCTTTATCCTAGTAGGGTACCCGTGCAATGCGGCGGCGGGCACCATGTGATTATATTTTGCGGCGAAAAAAAGTTTTTCATTTATATATTTTTTATAACGAAAACTTTAGTAACATTTTTTTATATCTTTGTCCAAATATTCGGAGAATATACTCCCGGCCCATAATATATACAGATAATTCGTCCTTTGTTTTTAGTCCAACCGTATACAACAAAGATTTATCACTTTTAAATTATGAGTCCAACCAAATAATTAAGGCTCAATTTATATCAAACTCAATAACAGCCCAATACACTAACCCTAAAAAATTGCTACTTAGGAGTTTACCCTAATTTTTAACACACTTTAACCTAATCATCCCCTTCACAAAAATTACGCAGTCACCCTTTCTATCTCAAAAGAATACGCAGCCTTTAACTAACAAATTTGTAGTCTTTCTTTATGTCACTACAAGCCGAATAACATAAATATCCTTCTCTTTGTTTCATACACTGAAAATCGAATACCAAATAAAACATGACTTGTTTTTGCCTTTGTTAGAAACTTAGAATCTCACAAACATAAAAGATTATCTAAATCTCATTCGATTTTTACAACCCATGAAAGAAGAATGAAATGAACACAGCTTTCGCTTTTGGCTTCAAGATCCTCGATCTATTAGGGTCTCGGGTAAGGTTGTTTGTATTTCGTTTTTTTATCTTGACCAAAAGAGAGAAAGGATGAAACCGATATGTTTTTGTTTTTTCTTTAAGTTTTTCGAATAGTAAATGCTTCTAATAGACAAAAACACAAACCCTAATCATCTTTTTCATCTTCACACGCAGCTTTAACAACTAAATCATTCTTTCTGCTTATGAAACCCAAATCACGAACACAAAGCTACTCCTTTTATTGTTTATTATAAACAAAAACACAAATCAAACACGCCTTTTCTTTGTCTTGTCAAGAAGGGTAATATGTGACCGGTCATTCATTGGTGGCAGTTCCAGTTGATAGTGGTGGTTAGGGGTGTCAGTAGGGGCGGGTTGACCCGACCCGAAC
The DNA here is from genome assembly GCA_019973895.1 of Chrysanthemum seticuspe. Taxonomy (NCBI): domain Eukaryota; kingdom Viridiplantae; phylum Streptophyta; class Magnoliopsida; order Asterales; family Asteraceae; genus Chrysanthemum; species Chrysanthemum seticuspe. Next base: position 15,505,666 of record BPTQ01000001.1, read on the forward strand.
CCGAACCCGATAAGGCCTTATCGGGTCGGGTCTAATCGGGTCAAAAATCTTGTCGGGTTGTTTTGACCCGAACCCGATAACCCGATAATGTTATCGGGTCGGGTTAGGGTTAAAAAATAATATTATCGGGTTATCGGGTCAACCCGATTAGACCCGATAATATATTGTCCATTTTTTATATATTAATTTTATAGGTCCAATGAGAGTTACTGTACGTGTGGTTTTTTGGTATTAGTTTTTATATTAGTTTTTACTTAAACGTTTGGTTTCCCAGTTCATCTTAAAACGTTTGGTTCCCATTTTTTATATTCTGTATCTTAATGGCACCCTTAGTTCCCTCCCTAGTATTTTGATATCACCTAAGAATAAACTTGATCGATCTATTATAACATCTCAAGATCATCATCAATCAAATAAAAGGTATTTTTCTTGTTGTTGTCTTGTTATTGTCGATCAGTTTTCAATCACTTTTTTAGTTGTTTTCTTGGTAAAAGTGACATAGTTGTAACTGTGCCATATGAGCATAATTGTTTCCTTTTACTAATTAGCATTATTTATGCTATGGATTAAAATATTTGCTGGTGGAATGTTGCAAAATTTTAATACATGAAATTTTGAAAACAAGTTGTTACTGTTTTCGTGAAACGTTAAAGGGTCATTGATGTTTTAACCCGACAATCCGACTCAACCCGACCCTATTTAACCCGACCTGATAAGACCCGAACCCGATTACTTATCGGGTCGGGTTGCGGGTCACTTTTTAAAAAATCATAACCCGACTCAACCCGACCCGACAAACCCGATAACCCGACCCCGATAACACCCCTAAAAAGTGGTGGTGTCTGTGGCAGCGAGAGTTGTTAGTGTCTAGGAAGTGGTTTTAACCGGTGATGGTTGTGGCAGTTCCAGTTGTTTGTAGTGGTAATATGTGATTGTGTGTTTTTGAGAGAGAGATGAAAGTGCAGGTGTTGTTTGTGGGTTTTTATGTGTGCGGGGGTGGGGAAACTGTTTTGAAATGAAATGGGTTGTTATGTATTTATTAAGTATGAATATTGGAGTTGCTAACTATGGTGTAATTGCTGGGTGTTACAAGAGTAAATGAGAAATGGGCTGTTACAATGGAAATAGCTTCGTATGTAAGCCTTATGTATACATATTGATTTAATAGCAAAATTAATACAAATATTTCGTATGTAAACCAGGAAAGTTCACATATATAGTGTCTGTGTGATTTTCCCTTACTATCATCAGGTAAACTACCTTTTTCCCATTTTTGATGATCTGAACCTTTGCAATCTTAGCAGGAAGTGCTGAACCTGTAGGAATAGAGCCCATGGTAAACTCTTCTGATGACGGTTCATCAACCTTATCCTTCATGTACTCTTCCACTTCCTTCTTAACATTTGTCTTATCCTTTTTCACTCCTTTCTTTCCAGTGGATTTCTTCCTTGTCATATTCAAAACTGGTTGCTTAACCTCAGCTTCCTCCTCTTTCTTTACAGTTTTTGGCTTATCACCAAGTTTTTCAGCTTCAGCAACCTTTTCAGTCTCTGCAATCTTGTGCTTCTTAGCATCCTTTGGTTGAAGATTGTAACCCTTCCTTTTAAACGTTGAAGCTTCCAACTCTGAATCCATTGGAATAAAATTTTTATTTTGGTACATTGCTTTTTCAAATTCTGCTTTTAGTTCATCATTCTTCAATTTCCTTAACTGGCTCAACTTCCAGGTAGGATTCCCTTGACTTTTGACATAGTGGATCATATAATCCCTTTGCTCAGCTTTGGTCAAGGGTCTTTTCATCCTTTCTCTTTGTCTCTGCTCTCTGAGAAGCCTCTTCTTCTCATTAATAATCTCAACCAATTTACTTGCATAGTCTTCTCCGCCAATATCAGGAAGGATATCTCTGTTTACTAATAATCTTGCATTTATAATATCCCATTCTTCATCAGTGTAGAATTTGGCAGATTCCAGAACTTCAGCTTTCCTTTTCATTTGTTCTTCAGTTAATTGTGGTTCCTCCTGCAGAGTTTTGGCAATCAGCTCATCATCCCTTGTTTGTTCTGCACGTTTAGCTTCTTCAGCCGCATCCTCTGCTTGAATCCTAGCAATCTCAGCAAAGCTAGCTTCCTCTTCTGCAAGTTGCTTTTTGGTCTTCACTGGCTCAGAAGATTCTTGCACTATTCCTTTGCCTTCCCTATGCACAAACTCCTCACCAGTACTACCTGGATCACTACCAGGATTAATATGTTCAGTACTTGTATTAACTTCAGCATCAAAGCCAGTATTAAAATCTTCATCAAAAGCAGATTTAATTTCAGCACCACCAGACTTATCATTAGTAAAGTCACCAGACTTATCCACTCCACTAGAACTTGCAGCTTCTTTATCCAGTCTCTTCTTAAAGGATTTCTTGTGATTTAAATTCTTAACCAAGATTTGAGCTGCTTCCAATCCTTGAGGACTAATTTGAGTATCCTCAGAGGATTCCTCACCTTCTGAGTCTGTAATGTCTATCCCCGTCTGTTTGAATTTCCCCTCCAATTTCTTAACTCTTTTGCGAGTAGTCCCCAGTGACTTCTTGGTCTTATTCAATTTTTTCTCCAACTCATCAACCCTTGAAATCAGTTGTGGAACCAGTTGAAGTAGATCTTCCATAGATAAGGAACTGGGTTCTGCTGTAGTAGTGGGTGTTGGAGGTTGTGGTTGAGGAATTACTGGTGGTTCTTCCTTATGGACTGAAGGTGAAGGTGGTGGGGGTGTTGGTGTCCTCTGTTGAAACTCTGTTTTTTCAGGTTCAGATGTAGGTTGAGCCTGAGCTTCTGATGTAGCAGTAGGAGATGGAACAGATGTAGATGTACCTTCAGGGTCAGTAGCAACAGAAGGCAACATAGCAGACAAAAGTGGCTTGTGTGCCCCTTCAAAACCCCTTTTCATATTACCAAATATCTTTTTAGTGAAAGGGAGAGCAATGTAAGGATGTTTGCTTGCTGTTTCAACATTTAAGATCATTTGCAAAAATCTTGGGTACATCAAAAACTTTTTCTTATTCTTGGAATTAGCAACCATGGCATCAAAAATCATTTTTGAAAAATTGAAGAGTCTGCCAGTGGAGAGACAGACCAATGCAGAAGCAATATTGCTTCCAAATTGATCCCATCCACCACTTTTAGAGCTCATACAATGTAAAATATGATGCACAAGGAAACGCCATTGTGGCGTAAAATGACTCTTCCAAAAAGTGAATGTTCCATCAGTTGGATATCCAATCTTTTCCAATCCCTGAAAGAGGTCATGATTTGCCAACATTGAAATCCCTGAGGCATCAGCCAATTGAAGCTTGCTTCTGACTGATTCCTCAGTGATTGAATACTCTAACGTATCAATAGTTGCATTTAACTCTAGTGTCCCATCAACAATAGTTCTAGCAGTAGCAGTCTGCCGGAACTGTTTGACTAGGGAATCATAGATAGTTGGATTATGAGTAAGGGCATACCTGATATGACTACCCTTTAGAAAGTCCACTATCTGCTCGAAGACTGTGCTTTCAGCAGGCTTTTTGAGAAATCCCACTTGATTGTGCTTGTCTACAAACTTTAATTGTGCCATCTTTTATGTTAATTGAATTACTGGTAGTGCAGGGCAATTAGGGTTTAGTGCTGGTGAGGAGACTTAATCGAAATAAAATAATTAAACTTTTAAAGATTAGGATAAAGTAATTAAAGGATAAATATGATTTCTAAAAATAAAAATTATCCATATAAATACTTCTGACCATCTAAAATTAGGTAACGGTACTATTTAAACAGTAAAAATCGTTTTTTATTTTTTGCACTACCAGACTAAAGAATGGTCAAACAGACTTAAAAATGACATCACCAGAATTAACTCTGTACTATAGCACATCAACTAGCATAGCTTCCATACATCTCCAATCTGTGATAATTCTTTCTTTTCAACATATCCTTAAACAAAAAATATACCTAACAGATTTAACTAATATTAAGTCTTGTATTATAAACATAAATTCTTAAAAAAGTACAAAAAATCGAATGTCTATATGCTTTAAAAGAGTGAAATATGATAAAGGTAGAGTGTGACAACTTGACCATAACATGGTTCACTTGGACTTTCGTATAACAACACCTCCACAGTCGGTTCGATAGTAGTCAGTTCGTGATTCGTTACCCAAGTCACGTCGATCCACACGTGGCAATATGTTATCATTGTGCTGGTGAATGACAGTACTAAATTCCTCATCGGCTTCGTCATACTTATCTTTGTAATTCTTGGGAGGTGTCTTAAACACAATAGACAATTTTTTTATCTACCTGGTCTTTCACATAAAACAATTTTCGTGCTTGTGCGGCTAATATGAACGGATCAACCTTGTGGCCTAAACTATTCAGGTCAACCAATGTATACCCAAGAGTAGTATCGCGTTTCACACCACCAGCTTTGTGATTAACCCAGTCACATTTGAAAAGAGGAATTTGCATGTAACGGTAATCTAGTTCCCATATCTCCTGTAAAACCCCATAATAATATGCTTTTCTTGTGGTTGCAACTTCTTTAGATATGTGGATATCTAATGCCTCAACACTAACCCCACTGTTCTGGTAAACTTTTCCTTCATGATCTTTCGTACGAAAAGTATACCCATTGATGTGATATGCATCGTATTTCACTACGGTGGCGCGTGGTCCATAGGATATCCACCTTACAGTTTCTGATACACTTTCTTTGTCGATTTGTAACTCTCTCTCAACCTGAATTTCATTAGAAGTATATATTAGCTCAAAACAATAAGTACACCAATTTTCAGATCAAAATGAGCTGAGAAATAAGGTTTAGAAAGGGTATGTTGAGTAACATAAGATTAATTACTTCTTTGCGTAACCAATTGGCAAAAGATTTGCTGTGCTCATTCTCCAGAAATGCTATTCGTTTACCCGGGTTTTCTGCTTTCAAAACTTGCTTGTGTCGCCTGAAACAACGTGTTTGATTATTATATTTGATACATCATTTAATTTTCAGTAACGAAATAGACATGTGTTAGTAAGACTTACTCGATATACGGTACAATTTCATCTGTATTATTTATTACATACAAATGTGCTTTCTGAAAGAGTTCCGCAGAAACTTCAGTTGATTTGCCGGCCGACAATGGCTTTCCTTCCTCATTTTCACCTGTTTCATGTTTATCAGGTGGGATACCAACAGTTTTCATGGATTTATGATATTCGCTAAAAAACTCTATTGTTTCTTCCGCAATAGTCTCCTCAGCAATGCATCCTTCTTGTCTATTTCTGTTCCGCACATGTCCTTTAATAACCTTCATACATCTTTCGAATTGATACATCCACCGAAAGCATATGGGACCGCATAATTTTACCTCCCTAGTTAGGTGCACAGTCAAATGTATCATAATATCAAAGAATGATGGAGGAAAGAACTTCTCGACAAGGCACAGTGTCACTACCAGTTCTGCTTGCATATTATCTAGTTCTTGCAATATTATTTCTGTGCAACATATTGATTTAAAGAAAAAGCAAAACCTGATAATAGCATATCGTGTGGGTGGGTGCATGATTGAACGTATTGCAATTGGCAGAAACTCTTGCATTAGCATGTGATAGTCATGCGATTTTAGGCCAATGAGCTTCCTATCCTTTAGGCTGACCAAAGAAGAGAAATTTGAACAATAGCCTTGTGGTACCCTGATGTTGTGTAAAGTTTCACAAAAAATATCTTTTTCATCACTCGTTAATGTGTAACCTGCTGGAGGTAGTGTTGTTTTGTCTTGTTCTTGCATAGCAAACAACTCTTGTTTTACCCCCAACTCAGCCAGATCCAATCGAGCATTCAGTCCATCTTTCGTCTTTCCTGGAACATGTAGCAAAGTTCCGACGAGACTCTCAGCAACATTCTTTTCTACATGCATAAAATCAATACAATGTGGAACAGAATTATGCCTCCAATACCTAAGTTTTCGATACCAAATGTTGAATTTCTTCCAATACGCACCGTTTTGTCCGTTTACTTGGCTTGAACTACCCTCTACTTCTGTTATGTTTCTTTTCTGCTTTTGAATCTTCCCACCTCTACCTCTCGTATCTTCTTGGTTTTCTGATGCATTATTGTTTGTTTGTTTTCCTTTTCCCCACTTATTTTCAATATGTTGTACCTCGTTGTATATTTGTTCCCCGATCATTGGGTTTGGAGCCGGGAGAAATTCTTGTTGTCCATTAAATGCCTTCCTTTGCCTTCTGAACGGATGGTCATATGGTAGATATCGTCTGTGACCAACATAACTTTGCTTGGATGAGGCAGAAAGTCTAACACAGTTTGTATCTTTCCCACATACTACACAACCTTTGAATCCACTGTACGGGCAGCCACATAATGTACCAAGTGCAGGGTAATCATTTATTGTCCATAACATAACGGCACGTAGATTAAAGTTATCTTTTGTGGATGCATCATATGTATCAACCCCTGTATCGAATAAGGTTTGCAGATCATCAACAAACGGTTCTAAAAAAACATCGATATCATTTCCCGGGTATCCCGATATTAATACCGAAAGCATGATAAACTTTCTTTTCATACACAACCATGGAGGAAGGTTGTATATGACCGTTAAAACTGGCCATACACTGTGATGCCTATTTCCTGAGTTGACGTCAACCCCATCAGCCGATATTCCTAGCCGTAGATTTCTTGGATCTTCAGCAATTTCGGGGAATTTTTCATCTATGGTACGCCATGCCTTTGAATCTGCGGGGTGACGTAACACACCATCGGTTATCCTCCGTGTCGCGTGCCATCTTAAATCCTCTGAAATACTTTCTAGCTTAAATAGTCGTTGCAGTCTTGGTATAATTGGAAAGTACCACGTTACCTTTGCTGGAATGTTTTCGTACACTTTCTTAGTCTTATTATCCACCTTCCATCTTGATATCCCACAAGTTCGACACGCAGTCAAATCCTTGTCACCCTTCCAGTAAAGAAGGCAGTATTTGATACATACATGTATCTTTTTGTATCCTGATCCCATCAATTTCAAATATTTTTTGGCTTGATAAGTTTTTTCCACCATTTCGTTACCAGCAGGCAGCATCTTCTTTAACAATCCTAGTAATTCAGTAAAGAACTTATCAGAACATCCGTACTTACCCTTCAAGTTGAGTAGTTTAACTATTGCGGACATCTTTGTGAAGTCAGGACATCCTGCGTAAAGAGGCTTCTCTGCGTCTAATAATAATTGTTGAAACTTGACAAGATCATCCTCATCAAAATTATCTTTTGTAGCATTAACCATTTCTACTGTTGCTGGGGCATCTGTTGGAATATCTGAAGCAAAATCCGTGTCGTCAACAAACGCTGTTGTAGCGTTAATAGGTGTTTCGGTACTTATTGATGACTCATCCTTCTCTCCATGTTTAGTCCAGTTTAGGTAGCTTAGATCAAACCCATTGCTGAATAAATGGAACTGCACTTTCTCCACTTGATGCTCTATGTGGTTTAAACAATCAGTACACGGACATGGCATTGAAAGATCATTTTTCTTAACTCGTGGGTCGATGTTCCCCATCTTCTGCAAGTTGTGTACTGCATAATCAATAAACGCTGCTACTCCATCAACATAAGATTTGTTGGTCCTATTAGTTCCTATCCAAGACTTGTCCATGTTTATAAATGTGTCCCACTTATCCGAGCAACAATGTTTATAAATGTAGTCCCTGCAGGCATGTTAAAAAGACAGTCCAAGTTATTGAAGATTATACAAGACAACATCAAACTTCAATTGATGATCTTAAAAGTTAAAAAAGACATTCCAAGTAATGAGGATAGCTCAAAGATTGAATGTCGTATTGAATTATGCTAAGAATTGAATAAAGTCTAATGAAACAGTTCCTAAAGGGATGTTTGGGTCAAGGAAAAATAAGAAATTAACTAGCTAAATTATGGTTCCATGTTCATGTGGTAACAGGCTTAACAGGGTTTCTTAAATTTTTTAACCATTTAACTATCTAAATTTAACAAGAAACTGACATAATTTACAAGAGGATATCTCGAAACAAATGTTCAATTATAATACGCTTAACAGGGTTATTTTATGTGTTAGAACGATGTGTACAAAAGGAAGATAACAATACTTACCAGTGGTGACGGGACTGGTGGGTCTATGACGGGAGAGTTGTGGTGGTGACGGGATTTGTAGTGAGATGAGAGGGAGGTGTGGCGGTACAGGAGGAGGAGGAGGAGTTAATTTTTGCAATTAGTTTGAAATGCCTTGATGCAAACTTTGGGGGGAATAAATTTAATTTGTGGGGGGAATTTTAAATTTGCTTAAATTTTTGAAAATTTTTCATATTAGTTTAAAAATGTTTTTTCTCTTATGATTTAATGATTTTTTTTCATTTAATTAGTTTAAAAAGGTTTTTTATTCATAATAAATAAAATAAAATTCAGAAAAGTATAATTTAATATATATATATATATATATATATATATATATATATATATATATATATATATATATATAGGGTGAAGTTAAAATAAAAAGACAAATATCCGTAAAAAGAATAAAAAGATTTTTTTTTCAAAAAAAGTTCACGAAAAATTCCCAAAAAATCCTACAAGATCGGGTATGTTGGTGCATAAAACTTTTGTGAAAACATTTTTTATAATTTTAAGTTTTGATACGTTTTTTTTAATGCACAAAAAACGAATTTTGATGCGCAAAAAAATTTTGATGCACAAAATTTTTAACTTTTTTTAGTTTGATGCGCAATGTTATTTTGATGAAAAAAGTCAAAAGAAGTTGGGTGCAAAAACCAATTTTTGATGCACAAAAAAAAGATTTAATGCGCAAACGTATATTTTCATAATTTTTTTTCGGAAAAATTATCCACTTTTAGAAAAAAGTTTTTCGCAACTTTTTCATGCACCATCATACCCGATCTTGTGGGATTTTTTGGGAATTTTTCGTGAACTTTTTTTGAAAAAAAAATCTTTTTATCTTTTTACGGATATTTGTCTTTTTATTTGATCTTTATCCTATATATATATATATATATATATATATATATATATATATATATATATATATATATATATATATATATATATATATATATATATATATATATATATATATATATATATATATATATATATATATCTATATCCCTTATAAAGCATGAATATCCTATACCTAACTCCGAACCTAAAAATTAAGATTCAGCCATCCATACCCACATCAAAGCCTAAATTTACACATACCAAACCAACATCCAAACCTAAAAAATTACCAAACCAACAAAACAAATATTATCTCATCCCACACACTACACCAACACAACACACACACACACACAAATACTCTCATCTCACCTCAAAAAAACACACGGTTAAACACCAACACAAACACTCACTCACCACTCCCATTTTAAACAGACATACAAATACTTTCTCATGTCTTCCGCTATCCCCACCACCGCCCAAACCGCCATCATCACCCGACGCTGCCTTCAACCCGACGCTGCCCCGACGCCACCACCAACCCGAACCCATCACCACCACCACAGAAATAGACGCCACCACTGAAATCACCCTCCACTGTGTTCTTCCGCCGCCGTAACCAGCAAGACCCAAAGATTTTCGTGTTTTGAGGTATTTTTAATTTTTTTTAATAGATATACTAATAATAATAAAGTTTTGAAAGTTTATTTTTGTAGATTTAAAGTTTTTTTTAATATATTTATACGTTTTTTTTAGATCTATGGATTTTAGTTGTAGATCTAAAGATTTTGTTATAGATCTATACGTTTTTTTAGATATTAACATTACTGGTATATTTTTTGTTAGTGCCGCCGATTGACACCGCTTGCCGCCACTGGTCTCGCTGGAAAAAACAACCAATACCGCTGATGCCGTTTTCTCGCCGGATCGCCGCTAATAGTTGTATTTGAAGGTTTTGATTCTATAAATCTTTATATTTTGTTTATGTTTTGAATGGATTTTTATAGATCCATTTTCGTATAAATTTGAGTTGGTATAAAACTTCGATTTTATGTGTAGATCCGCTGGTGTCATGGCTGTAACTGTGCCGGAATTTTGCTGAGGGTCGCTGGAATCTTCAAAGACGTCGCCGGAATGCACACTATCACTGTGTTTAGAAATATGTTGGTAAATTATGTTATAGATCCATTTTCGTATAATATGTTGGTTTAAACTGTGTTTAGAGAAAGGGTGGTGGTATGTGTAGTTTTGGCTTTGTGGTGGTTTATGTTGTTCAATCTGTTGAAAACTAAAACCGTGGTCAACTATGATTTAACAATAAACCGTAGTTACATGAGGTCAGTGATGTGAAAATCTCTGTCTTTGTAGTCGAGAGAAAGCGGTTTTTTGTTTTGAGTTTGTTCCTTGCTATTTTCATTACCGTTTTTTGAAATCTGAATGTTTCCAGTGAAATTATTTGCAACAGGTTTTATTGTTTTTATTGTTTTCGGTTGTGTGATGTTTGTGTGGTGTTATTATAACAGGATATGTTTGAGGTTTTCTTTAACTTTTTTTGAGGTTTTCTTTAACTTTTTTTAATAGATCACTATGATTTTTCATGTTCTGAGGATTTTTTACTTAGATTTGTGTTATTATATTCAACATATTTGATATTTTTTTAAATAATAGATCTCTATTTTTTTTTGTAGATCTTAGTTGCCGGATTTACATCACCGGGCGGTTATTCTTGCTGCTACCGCCTCCCTACCGCTGCTTTCCTATAGCCGCCTCCTACCGCCGCCTAGAAACGTGACTGTCGCCGGAAAATATGGTTCATTATTAAAAGTTTGTTATACAATTTTACTTTAAAGTTTATTATTTTATTGTGTAAATTTAGTTATATAAAGTTCATGTAAGACAATTCAACTAATTGACTTTTACATGGCCGGATTTAGTTTTGTTTCCTCCAACAGGTTAAATAAACAATATTTAGCTGAAAGGTAGACATAAGGATGGATTTTGGTTTTTGAGTTTAGCTAGTTTCACTGATGTTTCAGTTGTCTCAGAGGTCTGTTGTTAAACCGATAACTGGCCGCTATCACGGGCTGTTTCGTGTTTGGTGCGATGTAAGCCGGTTAACCAAATTGTGTTGTACAGTGGTATATAACCAGATCTGTAAGAGATCCCACCTTCACTCAGTATTGTTATGGTGTTTTTGGTTGTCCGTAATGACCCCTGGTTTATGGTTGTGCTTTTTATCTTAAACCGCAGCTGTGTAAGTGTTGATGGCTATGGTCTCGGCTGGTGGTTTATGGTTGTGTGTTATGTTAGTGGTTGTGTAATAGTTTTTTGCATGAACGCATAACGCGTAACCTTTTTTTATTGTTGAAGTGCCTGGACTACCTTATAAAGAGCACATTTTAGATCATTGACTTCATCTGCAAACTGAAGGCTATGATCCCATATGATTATCACAGATGGTGTGATTCATGAATATAGAGTCTAGCTAATGAACCCATAGATATAAGTAATATATAGTAAACGGCAACTTAGTTCATTCTTCAACAAGACAAAACAAAAAGATATGTAGAATTAGCGTAAGTAGCACTGTAGCACAAAACTAACAAAGTCTATGAATAGTGGACAGATTTAGGCTTTTTCAATCTACGCAATGCTGATATGTTGTAATACTTCACAAAGTAACCAAATAGTAAAAAGAATAAAAATGAATATCGTGAAGTCAATGGCATCAAAGAAACAAAAACATTGTAGGGGAAAAGATACCCTTCTAAAACTACCTTCTTTCTATAACCCACAAAATTTCAAAACAGGGGTAAGGAGCTATGAACGCTTACTTCTCATGACACGCAAAAAATGAAAAAGGCTCAAGGACCAAGTCATGAAAGTTTAAATCGAAATATACTTGTAACAAATTTTTATCCGATGCTACAGTATATAATTTTGGTAATATTGAAAACCGGGAGCTAAAGGGGTAAAGCTATCCGATTTTGGCTTTAAAGTACTGTTAATAGTTGTCATTGTCATATGAACATCGGGAAAGGGCACTCTCTTTACACATATAGAAACATTGACTAGAAAAAAAAGATGACATATAAGCTACTCAGTATCATATAAACCTCGGGACGTGATGAAGGCGACTGATCAATTATCTTACTCTTGTATTTAGTTTGCTCTCACGATCACATAATAAGTCTCGTAACAGTGATTTATAATTGAAGTTCAAAAGACATACTTATTTAATTTACTCTCATTATTATTTTAATCTCAGCATCTCTACCAATCAAATATTTTTATACATACATTAAATTATGAGGATATTTTGGATACAATTAGTGTAGTCAATTGACTACAATCTTCTACCAAAATTACACAAGAAATTGTACTTAATATATTCCCTTAAATTATATTCTCATGTCAAAGTATAAAGTGAATACTTATTTTGAAACATCTCAAATAGCAAATATGAATACTATATGTGACCGAGACCGTGACCTCTACGAGGACTTTTGTTCACACAAAAATGTTTTTCATAACATCTCATACATTCTAAAATCGCTCATAGTTTTTAATTCAAAAAGCAATTCATATTAACTTCGATCCAAAAATATATAATTGAAACGAATGCACATAACACACACATGCACGGTACCATTGAAAAGATAGTTCTTCAAAAAAAGATTTTTTTAGCGCTACCGATACGGTTTATTGAAGGAAAATTATTTGTCACCGCTAGACACTGCTGAAGCTATACACTCCTGCCGTTAAACACCGCTGCCGCTAGGCGCGGGTACTCGGCTAGTATATATATATATATATATATATATATATATATATATATATATATATATGTTTAAGTATTTAGGACTTTTAAAAAATAATTTTAAATTTTATGCTTAAATTTACAATATTTGGTATTTTTAGGATTAAGTGCATTTTACGTTATTTCGACTTTTGTTAGTTGATTTATTTGCTTATTTAGTTGTTTTTAGTTTAAAAAAATAAAAAAATTAAAAAATAAACTAACTCCCAGTACCGTCTTCCACGGGTTATGGGTCCCAATATCGTCTTCCACAGTGTATGTGGGAGCTTGAGACGTAGACAGCCTTACCCCTACCTAAGGTAGAAAGGCTGCTTCTGGTTCTACCAAAGGTTGAAAAGGACCTCCGGCCTTGCAAGGGGTGAGGATCGAACCCTTGAGAGGCTGCTTTCTTTTCTACTAAAGGTAGAAAAGAACCTCCGGCCTTGCAAGGGGTAAGGATCGAACCCTTGAGAGGCTGCTTTCTTTTCTACCAAAGGTAGAAAAGAACCTCCGGCCTTGCAAGGGGTAAGGATCGAACCCTTGACCTCTTTCTCCATAGGCAAGAGTGTTAACCACTTGATCTAACCTTGCTCTTTTTTTGTTTTTAGTGTATGTTTCATCAATTTATTCACGAAATCCAAATATCTTTCATTATTATTTATCACCCGATCACGAACCGAACACGAATTTCCAAAACCGTAACATGTGTGACTATAATTTTATATATACTATTGATTGAATGTTTGAATTTCCTAAACCGAACGTGAATTTCCAAAACCGTAACATGTTTGAATTTCCAAAACCGTAACATGGTTTCAGATATAATTTTATATATACTATTGATTGAATCATGTCGTAAAATGAAACTCTAAGCAACTATAACCCAATGATTTTGACCCATATTATAGTGTGAAGGTTATATGAATTGTATTAAAGTTATTAAAGGTGGGCACGTTAATTTTGACATTTCATGATGACATAAAATCATTAACTCATGTGTCTTACTCAAAACATTGTGTGAAACTGTGTTTAGGGTTGCGTTATATACGTTGGGCACGGTAACACAACCCTTGTGCGTTTTCGTGCGTTTTAGTCTGTCCTATATGTGTTCGTCCGTGTTCATACGTTTTCTTAGTTTTGTACATGTTTTCTTCCGATTTTGTACGTTTTTACACGTTTTCGTCTCTTTTCACATGTTTTCGTCCGTTTTTGTACGTTTTTACACTTTTACACATTTTGATACGTTTTTACACGTTTGCGTCTGTTTTCATATTTTTTCCACCGTTTTCATACGACTTTGTCCTTTTTAATAAGTTTTTATACGTTTTTGTTTTTGTTTACACGTTTTCGTCCGTTTTCATACTTTTTCCACCGTTTTCGTACGACTTTGTCCTTTTTAATAAGTTTTTATACGTTTTTGTTTTTGTTTACACGTTTTCGTCCGTGTTTAAACTTTGTCGCTGGTTTTTCATGTTTTAGTCCGTTTGTATAAGTTTTTTACCGTTTTCGTCCGTTTCTAGCCGTTTTCATCAATTTTAGACGTTTTGCGTCTGTTTTCATATGTTTTACATATTAACATACATTTTATTACGTTCTTATACGTTTTCGTCCGCTTTAGTTCGTTTTTTGTCCGTTTTAGCCATTTTCATATGTTTTGAAGACTTTTTCGCCGTTTTCATAAGCTTTCTTACACTGTTACACATTTTCATACGGTTTTACACGTTTGCGTCTGTTTTCATACTTTTTCAACCGTTTTCGTACGACTTTGTCCTTTTTAATCAGTTTTTATACGTTACGTTTTTGTTTACACGTTTTCGTCCGTGTTTACACTTTCTCGCTGGGTTTTTCATGTTTTAGTCCGTTTGTATAAGTTTTTTGACCGTTTTCGTCCATTTCTACCCGTTTTCATCTATTTTAGACATCTTCGTCCGTTTTCATACGCTTTAATATGTTTTACATATTAATGTACATTTTCTTAAGTTCCATACGTTTTCTTACGTTCTTACACGTTTCCGTCTGCGTTAGTCCGTTTCTTTCCGTTTTATCCGTTTTTAAGACTTTTCGGGTCAACCCAAGAAGCGAAGTGAATTCATATTCGGTTTTCGGCTCGCTTCGGTTTAATTCTAGTTCGGTTCGGTTCGGTTTTCGTGTTGAACCGAATAAAAAGATTACCGATTTAACAAAACCAAACAACCCGATAACCAAACGGATAAACACCCCAAATTAATTTATAGTGATAGTTTAAAACGAGGACTTGTTTTGCGGTTTTAAAGTTTAGGTCTTTATAGTTTGAATTCATAAGGAGTTACAAGTATCTTCTCTATCACACTATCCCCACAACTCTTCTTCAACCTTTCTTTGCAATCTTTCAATAATATCATATTTTACCCAATTTCATTATCAATGGCAGCACCATCACCACAAAACCATTTGGCTAAGCGTGTTATTGATGACCTAATTGAGTTTAGCGGGGAGACATCTGTTGATGGTTACATGAGTTTCTTCAAGGCTCAGCAAATTTCCAGTCTCCGTGGCTTTATAAACCGGATGCGCGAAGAGGCCACCACAGTAAAGAATGAGATTGCGCATTTTAATGCTTTATGGAGGCTACGAGGACTAAGCTGCAGGGGTTGAATGATCTCATTACTCAAGCTGAGGAGGATATCGAGACCAAGGAAGAACAAATTAAGTCGATGAATGGTTGAAGGGTTGCTCGCTATGTAAAGGGATGGTTTCTTTTGCTATAGTGTCATCTGTTTATAATGTCTAATGTCTTGGTTTAATATTATGGTTTGTAGATATATTAACGATGAAACATGTATGGATCTTTTGATGGTTTATCCAATGGAATGGAATGGGTTGCGCTCGCTAGTTTGTTTCATCTTTTTTTAATGTTGTTTTGCATTTAGGAATTTGTTGTGGTGTTTAAGTTCATATCTGGTAGAATGTATTATTGTAGGTTTGAGGTTGATCCAAACTCTGTTAAATGTTGAGCCATGGATATGCGGTTCATAAGTGCTTTGCTTAGGTTGTTCATTTTTTAGGTTGTTGTCAATTTTTAGGGTGTTTTTGTTGTTGTTTTTACTTTAAGTTAATTGCATTTACATGATTTCTTGATTTTTTTACTGTTGGAGGATGTTAGAGCTTATTTAAGTGCTTATAAATAGGTTATTTATAGGCTTAAAGTAAGGTATCAGGGCTGTTTGTTGTGTCAGCAGTCCTTGGTTGGATTTGATTATTTTTGTGCTTACTTGTTTATATGGGACTGCTTATTAGTTATAGTTGCTTAATTAGTTGCTTTAATTCCATTTTTTTATTTTGTTTCTTCATTTGTATGCGCCATGTGGTGAGATTTTAGTGTAGCTGCAGTTATATGTGCTTTGATACAGCTGGTTTGAAGTTATATGGGTGTTTGGGACTGTGGGTAAGAACCATTTCTGTCATGGGTGTGTTGGTTTCAAAATGCAGCCAAAAATGAAATATTTAAATTCTATATTATCAATTTGGAGCCACATTTTAAAATTATGAAATTTGGAGTCAAATTTCAGCCAAAATTTTTAAAAGTACTTAGGAATTTATGGTTTCCTTATTTGAAAAACTGCCCCATAATGAGCCCTAATTTTACTCCAATAAATCAGGATTCAAGCAAAACAACCAGAACTTCAATTTTTACACCATTATTTACCAATTAAGTTTACTAATTTTCTTTAACACATTACTTCTGACGAATCATGGCAACTCAAACCAATTGTCAGGATGATTTGGTTTATTCTGATCGTGAAAATGATAACGCATTTGGATATGAATCAGAGGCGTATTCAGATGAGGGTGAGGATGCTGAAAACAACCATTCAAATGCGAATGTTGTTAAGAGGGGCATAACTAGGTTAGCTAAGTTTCGCAGGGATTATGGAAAAACCGATGGAATAAAGGTCAGTGTAACCTTCGATGCACTGAATAGGATATCAGGAAAAAACAGGGCATTGTTTTCGAGTTTTTTAGGTGATTTGGTTCGTGAGCATATAGGTGTCAGGATTCTATCCTGGAGGAAGGTTGATTCAGAAGCAAGAGATAAAATGTGGGACGAAATCACGGTACACATATACTTTTTTTTAACTAGTAGTGGCTTGGCTGTCGTAGGTACAAGGTGTTAATAAGTTTATCTCTGCATTTACATTATGTGCAACTAATTAACAACATTGTGTTAATCTTTGCAGTGATATTTTGATGTTGGCTTGACTGTCCGAAAGCTGATAATGAATCGTCTTGGTCAACTTCTAAGGAATTTTCGAAGGAAATTGACCGAAAACTACATATTGCCCAACCAAAATACCCTTTCAAAACTTAATGAAGTCCCGGCGAAGTATAGTGCAATTATAAAAGCTGAAGATTGGGTAAATTTTGTAAACTACACGGCCACCGAGGAATACAAGGTGTTAATTATTCATTTTTATTGAAGTTCAAATATCTGTCACATTTGATGTTTCCATATATATTAGTTGTATACTATCAGCATTACTACATCTAAACACCTTTTTTATTTTGTGTTGCAAGGTGAAATCAGCTGCATCTAAAGTGGCGCGTTCCAAGTCTGTTTATCAGCATAGAATGGGACGAGGTGGATACGCCCGTGTGATGGATAAAATGGTAACATTAAACATTAAACATTTGCATTTAATAGCATCATACTTTCGTTTATATTGGTTTATCTTACAAGTGTATGTATTTGATGTTTATAAGATCGAGAATAAAGAAATTGAACCAGATGAAGAACCACCGCGTGGTACGCTGTGGTTGAAAGGAAGGGTGAATAAAGACGGAGAATTTCACGATGATGATATCAGAACAGTTGGACAAAAAATTGTAAGTTTGACTCATTTTATGATTATTTTTATTGTTAGTTATAAGTTAATACTGATAGTGTATTAGTTAAAACTGATAGTGTATTAGTTAAAACTGTTAGTTATTAATTAATTCTGTTAGTTATAAGTTAATACTGTTATTTATAATTTGATACTGGTAGAATTAAATAACCTATTTCCCATATTGTGTGTGCAGAAAGAGACGGAGGAGAAGATCAAACAAGGAACCTTGAAGCTTGATCATGGCACTGATGCCATGACATTTGTATTAGGTAAGGAAAAGGGAGGATATGCGAGAGGAGTGGGAGGTGGGGTAACCTACAAGAGGTATTTTGATCTGCCTCGAATCAGAAAAGCATCTGATGAAAGAGTGGTGTTACTTCAAAGTGAACTTGATGATGAGAGGCGCCAACGTCAAGAAAAAGAGGCGGTAATACAGGATTTGATGAAACAATTGGCTGCACAAAGGGGGCAGTTGCAGTCAACTTCAACTCCATTGACAGAAACGGAAGTAAGACATAAGAAAGTAACATTCCATCTTTTTTTTACCCTTTATAAATACTGCTGAAGTCTTCTTAAACAATTTCTATTTCAGGTGTCTCCGGTGAACATTAATCTTTTAAATAGCAGTGCTGATGAGGATGCCGGAACACGTGTTGCTGGACGTGAGAAAGTTGCGAGCATTGAGAAGTCTAATGGACTTGCAACTTTGGAAAAGGAAATTCAAATAAGTGTAAGTAATAAATCACCCCCCTGGGATTTTTGAATTCTACATACATTATTTATTTACCGTGTATAGGAAACTGTTAAATCTGTCGCATCTACGAAATCGACTAGATCAAAACGAAAGGATTCTTCACGTCAACTTTCTGGATCACAAGAACAGGAGTCTCCATTAACAGTACTACCACAAGTATGTATTTAAACATTTTCATATGTTCTTTAGTTTAATTAATTACTGATACATATATACATGCAACAAATTATCTTTTTAGGTAATTAAGTGCAGACTGTGGCACTTAAAGAAATCAACTATTATTGCGGAGGGTACCGTATACAAAACTGATGGAAAATAAATGCTTCATAACAAACCACTCCCAAAGGATTGCTACAGAGTGTCTATTGAAAAATCTTTAGTGGATGCAGCGTGCATACCGGATGTAGGAAGTAACGGTCTCAAAACAGTTAAGGATGCAGTAGGTGGTTTTTATGCATGGCCAAAGGATCAAGTGGTTTTCGATGAAAAGGTACATAGATGCATGTGTTTTATAAACCTACATATATCATTCTTCATATTTAATTCAGTGTTTGATACCCCGGCTTTTGTTTCCTACAGGTAACACCACCAAGTACCATAAAACTGATTGGTGAGAACAGAACTGCACCTAAATTACATACGAAGCGCTACGTCTCTAGTCATACCATGCAAAAGGAAGCTAAGAAGATCAAGAGTCAGAAGTCGTTAAATTATTGAGAATTTTATTATGTACGACATTACAATTTTATATACATTCCAATTTTATTGTATTTGAATATATTTTTATATATTAGAATTTGTTTTGATATATATTGATTTCTTATATGTGACTAAAAGATTCATATAGTCACAATTATTAACACTTTTTGGTCACAATTTGCTTAATTCGATGCGTGACTAAATGTTAGAAAGCGCCACACAAACATAAAATTCATGTGGCCATTGGATGATCAATAGTCACACAAAACACACATTTCTTCACTTAAAACACCATATGGTCACACTTATTAACACTTTTAGCCACTTTATGGTTAATTGCATGTGACTAAATACCCAAAAAAAACATGCTTTGCGTGACTAAATGTTAGAAAAGGCCACACAAACATAAAATTCATGTGGCCATTGGATGATCAATAGTCACACAAAACACACATTTCTTCACTTAAAACACCATATGGTCACACTTATTAACACTTTTAGCCACTTTATGGTTAATTGCATGTGACTAAATACCCAAAAGAAACATGCTTTGCGTGACTAAATGTTAGAAAAGGCCACACAAACATAAAATTCATGTGGCCATTGGATGAGCAATAGTCACACAAAACACACATTTCTTCACTTAAAACACCATATGGTCACACTTATTAACACTTTTGGCCACTTTATGTTTAATTGAATGTGACTAAATACCCAAAAGAAACATGCTTTGTGTGACTAAAAGTTAGAAAAGCCCACACAAACATAAAATTCAAGTGGCCATTGGATGATCAATAGTCACACAAAACACACATTTCTTCATTTAAAACACCATATGGTCACACTTATTTAACACTTTTAGCCACTTTATGGTTAATTGCATGTGACTAAATACCCAAAAGAAACATGCTTTGTGTGACTAAATGTTAGAAAAGGCCACACAAACATAAAATTGATGTGGCCATTGGATGAGCAATAGTCACACAAAACACACATTTCTTCACTTAAAACACCATATGGTCACACTTATTAACACTTTTGGCCACTTTATGATTAATTGGATGTGACTAAATACCCAAAAGAAACGTGCTTTGTGTGACTAAATGTTAGAAAAGGCCACACAAACATAAAATTCAAGTGGCCATTGGATGATCAATAGTCACACAAAACACACATTTCTTCACTTAAAACACCATATGGTCACACTTATTAACACTTTTAGCCACTTTATGGTTAATTGTATGTGACTAAATACCCAAAATAAACATGATTTGTGTGACTAAATGTTAGAAAAGGCCACACAAACATAAAATTCATGTGGCCATTGGATGATCAATAGTCACACAAAAGACACCTTTCTTCACTTGAAACACCATATGGCCACACTTATTAACACTTTTAGCCACTTTATGATTAATTGTATGTGACTAAATACCCAAAACAAACATGCTTTGTGTGACTAAATGTTAGAAAAGGCCACACAAACATAAAATCCAAGTGGCCATTAGATTATCAATAGTCACACAAAAGACATATTTCTTCACCTTAAACAACATATGGTCACACTTATTAACACTTTTTGCCACTTTATTCTTAATTGTATGTGACTAAATACCCAAAACAAACATGCTTTGTGTGACTATACAGTGTTTATGGTCACTAATACGGATTAATCCAACAAAATTTGTACCTAATTAGTCACACATGTTACGGTTTTGGTTACTCTTTTGCAATAGAGACTAAAAAAAAGTCAAACACGTGACCATAGGGTACCTATGGTCGCGCGACCTTTAGTCACACACGGCCGAAAAAACATGTGTGACTATATGTATATCGTCACACATATTCGGTGTGGCCAAATCCACTTTTTGTTCTAGTGGACATCTTTGTACATATTTGATTTGACCACATAAAATCAAAACTAGTACCTTTTAAATTAAGTTATATGCCATCTAATTAAAATGAACACTTGAAGTTGCAATTTTTGTCTTGAGAGTACTTGGCTAGATTGTGATGGAGAGGTAAATCTCTATGTAAAGTGAGACCTTACATAGACATATTTGCAGTTCTTTAAGGTAGACACTTAAGTTGAGTAGGAAGTGAGACTTGGACTCAATGGCATAGGATGGGATGAAACATGTTTATATTTGAAATAGCGTTGGAAAATATAAATCTCATAATGATCTAGGAGTTGGAAATTGTTTGCCAATTAATGTTCGACAGATTACCTTATTATATGCGTTCGTTACTAGCAGATCAAATGATATAATGAACCTATGATAATTTGAATCCTATTTTTCGAGAAAATTATATGGTTATATGTTTATATTACCGTTGGGTATATTTTATTTTCTTGAAAAGTTGTATTATCGAAAATACTAATACTTGAACTTTTTTCTGTAGAAATGGCTCCAAATAACGATAACACTAACACTGCACTAAGTTCTGCATTCAAAAGCTTTTTTGATCGAGAAAAGTTGACTGGCTCTAAGAATTTCAATGATTGGCACCGCTCTTTGAGAATTGTCTGTAGAGTTGCTGACCGGTTGAAATATCTTTATGAACCTTGCCCTGCTGAACCAACTGGTCCTGATGCTACTCAAGCTCAAAAGTACGAGTGGAAACTGGAGTATAAGCATCATAATGATGTGGCTTGTCTTATGTTGGGAACGCTGGAATCTGCTCTTCAAAAGCAGTTCGAACATTATTTCCCATATAATATGCTCAATGAACTTCGAACTACGTTCAAGAAACCAGCTGCTGTCGAGATTTATGACTTGATCGACGCATTACACAGCTGTAGGCAGGGAGAGGGTAAACCCGTAAGTGCTCATGTACTGGAAATGAAAGGTTACATGGACCAGCTAAAGGCACTTGGCAAAACTTATGATGATGACATGGCTGTGAATCTGATTAATTCGATGTTTAGCATTAACAAGAGAATAAAGTTAGACTTGAATTCTTCTTATCTTTGGCATTGTAGACTTGCTCATATAGGCAAGGCTCGCATGCATAAGCTGCAGCAAGAAGGGCTTTTGCAAAATATCAATGGTGAATCATTTGATAAATGTGAGTCATGCATATCTGGGAAGATGACTAAGAAACATTTTCATAGCAATATGGAGAGGGCTTCTGATCTACTTGGTCTTATTCATACTGATGTGTGTGGACCACTTAGACATGTGTCAAAGAGAGGTGCTAGCTACTTCTTAACCTTTACTGATGATTTCAGCCGTTATGGTTATGTTTATTTACTTAAGCATAAACATGAGGTGTTTGAAACATTTAAGGTTTTCAAAGCTGAAGTAGAACTGCAATTGGGAAAGAAGATTAAAGCTCTTCGATCCGATAGAGGAGGTGAGTATCTAAGCCAATAGTTTAAAGATTACTTAGCTGAGAATGGAATTGTCCAGAATCTCACTTCTCCATATACTCCACAACAAAATGGTGTATCTGAGAGAAGAAATCGTACATTGTTGGACATGATACGATCTATGTTTAATCTTACCACTCTACCTTTATCCTTTTGGGATTATGCTTTGGAATCAGCTGTTCGCATTCTAAATATGGTTCCCACAAAGAAGGTTGATAAGACACCATATGAAATATGGCATGGTAAAGCTCCTAACTTGTCTTATTTAAAGGTCTGGGGTTGCGAGGCGTATGTTGTAAGTAAATTATGAATAGTTGATGATAATGCATACCAATTTCAGATGATATTCAATGAATTGAATATAGGACTTATCCCAACTACATAATTTACTTTGTGGATATTGTTATAAGTAAATTATGAATAGTTATCCTCAGACTTGAGATACCAGATAAGTGTCATGAATGTAGTGCATTTCTGAGGAGCAACTTAACGCTATACGTAACTGGTAGTCATAAGGGTTGTTTTCAGAAATGTTACAAAGTTTGTGGGTTATTCTTGTAGTCAAGATAGAATTTGTTCCTTCAATTTTATTTGGAATTTAATACTGCTGGGCCCCTCGTAGGGTTGACAAGATGTTTGTGCGGCGGCACCAAAATCTCTCATAAATATGTTTAGATGATTCAGTAATCTTGGTCAATCACTTACAACGAGAAACAGAATAGTTTTATAAAGAATGACTTAATTTCATATCTTTATTTAACGTGGTATTAGAAACAAAAGGATAATAATAATAAGAAATCATAAAAAGGTTTTCCAGGAGCCTTACTCGATTCATACTAGAGGCATCGAAGTGTTGCTAGACGCTAACCGATGTGATCACTCTATTAAGATATATCCAAGTGGGAGCTGTTAGTTTTATGGATATAAATTAGTAGACGTGAGTTAGGATCGAACTCGAGACTACGGGATTGCACACTTTACGTATAAGAACTTAAAGTTAATAATTAAATATAAATGTTATATTTATTTATTGATTAAACGAAATAACTAACGAACGTTAAGTAATTAATGTAATGGACTAACGAGCGTTAAATGAATTTGGAAAAGGACTAGATTGCAAAGTTTGGAAGTTTCCGGAATCCCTTGGGATGTGATGCACCGATCGGCCAAGTAAAAAGGAAACAAAGCCACAACTTGTTCACCAAGTTTGCTTGGGTATATATACAAGGCTAGGGGTCTTGTTTTTGCATCTCTTGTATTCATTAGGTAAACCCTAAAATTGTTTTTGTGTGTGTTTTCAAGCTACAAACCGATCGGCCATCCACAAGGGTGATCGATCATCACTTTTCCACAAATCAAGTTATTTGTTTGATAAAAACTTGCATTACTTTAATTCGGTTTAGTACGTGTGTACAAGAACGTAGTAATAACACACTATTGTTATTATCTTGGATTGAATTACAAAACGGTAAGGGGTAATTCATATAATCCTAATTAAATCAAATTAGGGTTCATCCGTTGCTAGTTTGTGGATTTGATTCTTGTTCAGCTAGAATCAAGAAAAGGTACGCATATTCTTTTATGTTAACTAATTGTTCATTATCTAATTCCAACACACTTAACCATCTAGCTACATTTCCAGCTCACCTTCCCATCAAAATCACTCAACTAACACCTACACTAATAGAGACAGGAAAGGTGACTGGCTTCGCTAGGGACCCATTACCCTTCCAACCAAGAGCTATACCAAGTAGCTTACATTTCCATCTCTATGAATGGCTTCAGCTACTAGGGTACACATACCTTGAGGAAGACATCCAAACCTCCTGTGATGATGTATTGAGTGAACCAAGAAGGTTCATCTTGTACACCTCTCTATTCCACCCATCATACACCATCCACCCAAGCTACTTACCCTTCACAATGATCAACCCTTCATTATGGTACATGTTACTAAATTAGACCTCCTTCTTTCCCCACATACTCACCAATTCCCACCCAAGGCCAAAAAAGGAGCATATGGTTACTAGAAAGGTACAGTCACACCAGATAGACTCCATGGTACAAGGTATTAATCCACTGTAGTAGCCACCAAAACTTTGAGATTAAGAAACAACTTATCCCAAACTCCCTTTTTGAAAAGGGATTGCATTTTGGCAGAGAGACACAACCACATACATCACCTGTAAAACCTTAACCAATACCTTAGTCCACCAATTTCACATCCCAAACCTCAAAAGCAACTTTAACACTACATGTCTTTAGAACTTTTAGGCTTGAAAGTTTGAGTCTCACATTATTTTCTATAACAAAACAGACCTCTTCCCAACTCCTTTTGTTGTTTTGAAACAATCTACCATTTCTTTCTTGCCAAAGGAAATAGACACTTGCAGCATAGGCTAACTTTTTAATGATGATCCAAATGTTCTTTAAATTAGGTAATGCAACAATCTCATCAAACACTACCCTCCAATTGTTGGCCATACTCACAATTCTGCACTTACTTTTTATTTTTTTTGCCACACTTTACTAGAGTATTTGCAGTTTTCAGCTGATCATGGCTATTAATCCCATTGTTGCAGAGGGCACAATTCATACTTTTATTAGGATATCACTTTAGATTCTATCTTGTGTTGGTAATCTTTCATGCATGAGAAGCCAGAAAATGAAAGCATGTTTAGGTATGAGATTAGAAAACCAGACAACTTTGCTCCATTGCACTTCCTCCCCTTGACCTCTTAAATCCTTCCAAGCTTTATTAACACTAAACTTAATCATTAAGCTCTTTTATGAAGCCATTTCACTTCATCAGGTTTACTTTGACTCAGAAGGATGTTATATGTTTCATTAAGGATTGGATACTGAGCATCGCATTCAGAAGGAAATTGCACTTTACCATTAGTACTTAGCATATCAACTGTTTCTTCATTAAGATAGCCAGTAATGAAGATTTTTCTTCTGGATACAAACTTATTAAGAGGACCTCCATCACACCAAGTATCATGCCAAGCACTGTCTATTGTCCATTACCCAAACAGTGTCTTATAAAAGGTCTAACAACTTTTCTAAGGCTTAACAGTTTGTTCCACCCTCAAATAGCATTATTATCAACATTAATCACCCAAACACTCCTTCTTTTGAGCCTATAAATGTTCACCCATTTAACCCACAAGGAATCCTTTTTACTTGCAATATTCCATAAAGGCTTAATCATTAAAACATTATTCCAGCTCTCAAGAGGCTTAAATCCCAATCCTTCATGTTCTTTAGGTTTGCACACACTTTTCCAGGCTATCTTTGCTTTACCCCTGACTTTTTCTCTTTGGCTCCATAGAAAGTCTTTGAGTAATCTATCAATGTCTTTTGTTACTGTCTTGGTAAGAAGAAAACATTAGCCCAATAATTTTGCATTGCAGACAAGATGGAAGCTATTAACTGCATTCGGCCTGCATATGAAAGAAATTTATTCTTCCAATCACTGATCCTACTTTTTACTCTTTCCACTAGGTTCTTGCAATTGGTAACACTCAATCTTTTGGTAACAAGAGGAACACCCAAGTACTTGACTAGTAATTTACCAACTGTAAAAGGAATGATTTCCAATATGCTATTCTTGACTTCATCACTAATATTATTGTAGAATAAAGTGCTTTTTCCCATATTAGGATATAGGCCTGAACATTCACTAAACTCATCCAAAGCCTGCTTGATCACCATAACTGAGTTAGAGTCACCATTACATAGGACCATAAGATCATCAGCAAAGCATAAGCTTGGGATTTTCAGGATATCACAACCATGAAGATACTTGAAAACCTTTGACTGTCTAATTTTCCTTTGGATAATCAGAGTTACTACTTCCATAACAATTGTACACAAGTAGGGAGAAATGGGATCACCTTGTCTTAAGCCTCTCCCCCCTTTAAAATACCCATAGCTTTCACCGTTAACAAAATTGAGAAGGAAGCAGTCTTGATACAAATCATTATCCACCAAACTAATTGCCTAGGGAAACCAAATCCAGTCAAAACTTCTTCCAGGAAAGACCAGCTCACAGTGACATAGGCCTTCATTATATCAATCTTGAGAGAACATCTACTTTTACCATTCTTACAACAATAACCTTTCAAGAGCTCTTGAGTAAGTTGGATATTATCAGTTATGCTTCTACCTGGGATAAAGGCACTTTGGTTCTGATTTATGATTCTACACAACACATTTTTTAGCCTATTAGTTAGGATTTGGCTTATGAGTTTATAAACCACATTGCAACAAGCAATTGGCCTGTAGTCTCAGACTTTTGCTGCAGTTTTGACTTTAGGGACCAAAGAAATGATTGTAGCATTAATCTTTTCACTGCATTACACAAATGTTCACCCACCACTTTCCAAGCAGCTTTAAACAATTTAGTTGTATATCCATCTGGGCAGAGGCTTTGTTATCATCAATACTTTTGAGAGCTTATTTGATTTCATCTATACTCACTGCAGAACACATCTTCTCTGCTTCTTGTTGAGACACTTGAGTATTAAACAGCTCATTAGCATTATCAATATTCCTAGTTATAGCACTGATCCCAAGGAACTTTTCAAAATGCTTCACAAACTGCATAGGAACATCCCTTCCCTCATACCTAAAATAAAAAATTTATATTAAAAGGAAAGAAATCAAATGGGTCAAAGGTCAACAAAAGTGTATTTCTAGGGCATAAAAAATCCTAAGTCACATAAAATGATATATATGTTTTTGAATAATATTAGAGAGACTAACTATTTACTAAAAAAATGCACTAAAAATGTTTCGGTCTAGCAATTAGCTTCGTTTCTAGAATTGCTCATTTTGTCACCTCCACAGTTTTGCTCATTAATCTTTAAGAGTCTTCAAACATGCTCATATATTTATTGTTACATCTACAAAATAATAATCAGATATATCTGAGATGTTATATATATATGCGATTCACTGAGTTACCATCAACTTTAGGTTCACATATATTCCTTAATCTCGCAGCAAGTTTATCATAAGAGGGAGGGAGGTACACCTTCAAGACTATAACCAATGAGTTTGTCAGTGCTAGCAGTCTCCAAAGATTTATTTACCCCTGCTCTTAAATTAGATGCATGTGCAGTCTCATAATATTTGTTCACCCATAAAGGGTCGATGTAAAGATTAATATATCCAAGTTGCAGCATGACATTATTGTGATTACCTCGAGTATTTTCCTCCCAAAATCATTTTCTTTTTCAGGAAAGGCAAGCCATCATTCACTTACAGCATGTCATTTTGATTAAAAAAGAAATTTGTTCACTTGAGCATTGTCAATATTATATTTGAAAATGAGATTTTGCCACACATCTTCAGCCAGATGAGGCACTATTGGATCAGTGACTCCCACTATGGAGAGTAGTTGCTCTAGAAGAACAATTTGACAACTCCTTGTATAATTCGGAGCAATGAATCTCACGGTCGGTTCATGTTTAGTATGTAACTAGAAAATAGACCTTAATCAAACCAAACATCCACCTTCACATAATGTGATGGTTTATCAACATAACCTTCAGGAAGCAATTCTTCTACTGACATGTACCACCGTCGTTGCCCTTTTGGGATATGATTGCTAAACACGATGATTGTAAAAAATGTACATTCCATAAATTAGATCGATCAAACAGTTAGTATGGAAATCATTTCAATTAACAACTGATTATAAATTTCTTATTAGAAGAAAATCTACAATGTTTATTAAGAATAGAAATTCGAATGCTGTTTGATTACCTTGCGGTCCAATTTTGTCAATGGTGCGATTTATCACGCGTATTTATTATTATTATTTTTTATCAAAATATAGTCTATGCTTAATAGTATTTACTATTAAGTTAGCGCATATTAATATTATCTGTAGCTTATAGGAACCGTCCGAATAATTCAAAGTTTGAATATAATAAAAACTAAAAAACAAAACAACGAACATCGATGTGCATCTTCTCGGCAACTATTATAAACAATAATAAAATATAAAAACCGACTTTGAAAAATCATTTATGTTAGACACAGGGACGGAAGTAGGGGGTCCCGTGGTGTCACTGGACTCGATAGAAGTTTGTTTTGTAGTGATAATTTTCGTAAAAAAAAAACCCTTACTTATCTAAAATGCATTTGCATTGGGTTTCTAGTTATTATTTAGTTAGTTACTTATTAGGTGAAAAGTACTCACTAAACTCAATCAATTTAGTTGAACATCGTATTTTATTGTTTATTTTACTTGAATAAGCTCAAACAGACAAACCTCAATTTCAAAATTAACATAAAATCTATTCGAGGTTTAAATACGATACCATGCCAAAGCACCAACTCAAGAGTGTAGACGATTACATAAAGTGATAGAGTAACATGTTTCGTCAAGTGATCCAAGACATATGGCTTCCAATTGTTGGAACCAACCCTATGACACATATCATCACTCACGTTACATGCATGTTTATTTACATGTATTGATAATAATTGTAAAATGGTATCAAAACAACTAAAACACAAGGTGTAATCACCCAACCAACCACCCATTGGTGATCTAACTTTTATTATAACAATATACACTGAAAGCTTGTCCCCAACACACATGCAAGCATACAATACAAAAGAAAAGAGATAGTCCCTCTATAAGGTGCTATCATACAAACTCACACACTAAACCAAACTGTTAAGATCAAGATGATCTTAAACCAATCTAAACAATAAACCCAGTGAAATAATGAAACCAAGATCAATATCAACAGAACCAAATCGCGAGAGAGAAAACCAGAGATGAAACTTTGTATGTGAAAAACTTGAAAACCCTAGGAGAGATAACTTCCTTTTATCATGGTTGTCAGGATCCTGATCCTGATCTTAGGATCTTACGATTTTACGATACTGTAAAGCGAAAATGATCCGGATCCTACATAGGATCTTTGCAAGCTTAAGATCTTATAGGATCCCGATCTTGACCATACGATCTTACGATCTAATCTGATCCGATCTTACTCTTCTCGGATTACAAACTAAAAAACATGTTAATCTTTTTAAACATTTTATAATCATAATTTAGGACAACATTTATATGACACATTCATAGTATTTTGTGGTTATAATGTATTAGAATTTGTAGATTTGTATAAAATTACATAAACTATTAAGAAATAACATTAGAGTAGGATCTTAAGATCCCGATCCGATCTTACGATTACGATCTTGCAAAGACAAAAACGATCCTGGGTAGGATCCCGATCTTGACAACCTTGCCTTTTATAGCCTGAGAAGTTACACTTCAACCCCTGCACAATACAAACTAACAAAATAGACAGAAACTTATATATTAGAAAACTAGGCTTAATATATTTTCCACTAAGGCCTTATACTTTCATAAGATTGACTTACTTCAACACCCTTCCTCAATCTCATGAAATAAATAAGTTTAACATACCCAGTTTCTTTACCAAAAAACCATGTTGTATTGATCCAAGACCTTTTGTTAGAATATCAGCAAGTTGATTTTTAGAATCAACATTCACTGTCTTGATTAAACCAGATGCAACTTTTTCTCTAACAAGATGAACATCAATATCAAAATGCTTAGTTTTTTCAAGCATGACAGGGTTTGCAGCAATCTGAATTGCTGATCTATTATCACAACACAAACTAACTAGTAATAACCCAGTTTCACCCAAATCCTCCAATACTTTCAAAATCCACATAACTTCATAAGTTACAGAAGCCATACTTCTATATTCTGCCTCAGCACAGGATTTGGATAAAGTAGCTTGTTTCTTGCTTTTCCAAGAAACAAGATTACCATTCACAAAAAACACACACAGGACATTTAGCCCAATCAGAATAAGCAATAACCCCAAACTTGTCCTTAGATTTATTAAATCCTATAACATTTCCAGGAGCAAGTTTCAAGTATTTCAATACTCTTAAACCAAGACTCATATGAGACTGCAAAGGAGCATGCATGTATTGACTCAAGCATTGAACAACGTATGAAATATCAGGTCTGGTCATAGTAAAGTATATAAGCTTTCCTACCAATTTCTAATAACCAGTAATATTTTTTAACAGCTTATCAGTATCACTTTCCTTATGATCCAAGACATAATTTTCAAGTAAAAGAGTCATAACTGGTCTACATGCAAGTAACCTATAATCATTTAACAACTCAAGAAAATATTTCCTTTGATTCAAACACAACCTAGTTTTAGTTTTCAAAACTTCAATTCCCATAATA
>BPTQ01000001.1:16938823-16951954 GCA_019973895.1 Chrysanthemum seticuspe
GTTTTGCTTAAAATGGTAATTGCACATATGTTTCTAGCGTACATTTTTTAATCTTCGAAATTTATAACAAAAAACATAAACATATACATGTAACTTCTAAATTTGTAACAAACCAAAAATATAAATAGTATACACAAAAATTGATATCAAATGAAATACAATTTATACAAATGTATCTCGTTAAGTATATATGTACACGTCAACAAAAAACATGTGTGCACTCTTCTAAGAACATGTGTGCACTCTTCCACAAACATATGTGCACTCTTCCACAAACATATGTGCACTCTTCAGTTCCTCTTGTATGCATGTGTGTAGTCGTCTACATTCCTTCAACATCATCATTTTCATCTCATAGGTCTTGAATGTCATAATCATCTTCATAAATCTCTATACAAACATGTTCAAGTATAATTAGACCGCAAAAAATGAGTAAACGAATTTTTAAATCAGAACAACTAGCATAACACATATGCATACGCTTTGTCTATATCAAATTAATGATGTAAATAAATTGTATAATGGTAAGAACTTTCATAGCACATATGCACATATTTTCTCACAAACTTCTAATCGCAACAATTAGATATTCATAACAACTATAGCCATAACACATATGCACAATCTTTATTTATACCAAATTATGTCAAAAAATTAAAAATAAACATAACAACTAGCCTAACACATATGCACAATCTATATTCATAACAAGTATAGCCATAACACATATGCACAAGCTTTAGTTATACCAAATTACGCCAAAAAAATAAAAATAAACATAACAACTAGCCCTAACATATATGTACAATATTTATTTACATCAATTCATATCTCGAACGAAATAAAAAACCTGGCAACCAAATTTTCTTTTGAAAATCTATACCAACAGCTAACGGCAAAGTGCGATCCAAGTGAACATCAATATATTCAAAATAGTCTAATCTTTCAAAACATACAAACCTTAAAACACATATGCATACTTTTTCTTTGATTTATACCAACCATAAAACACATATGCACCATTGTATTAATTTCATATTACACATATGCACACCACTTTTATTGATTTTGTACGAGCCAAAAACACATATGCACACCATGTTTCTGCTATGAAGTATTCACACTAAATAATTGTGGATTGTTTGAATTCGATGCTCTTTTACATTTTGTTGTAGCCTACATATACAATATTATTATGAACTTAATTAGCAGCCATCCCTTTTTTAGATTCAATAGAAATATATATATGGCCTTAACGAACTGTTTTTTAAAGATGATATGAATCAAAATTGCGTGGGTCCAATTTGTCCAAAGAAACTAAATGCATTATTTTGCAAAGATTAAACAGTTATACCAAATCACACCAAGAATGTTGACATATTTAGTATTAATTTGGCAATTGAAAATAAAGAAAATCCTTAATTTTTTGCAATCTTTTTGTGGACCATCACCTGCTACGAGCCTTTGAAACACAAATCTAGGGAATAACTAAAGCATCTCTAAGTTCCAAAGTATTTCTCCATACACTCTGTTCTATAACTCAAAATTTTAATCATTTAATTTTCCTTAACATCACTTTCAAAACAAAAATAATAGAATTTTTTTTTTAAAAAATGACAAGTTAACAAACCTGCTCTTTAATCCTTATAATGTAAATAGCACCAATTTTCCTTATAATGTAAATGACAATATCAAACCCATTCCAAACAATTAAAAAATTTGACAAACCTGATTTTTTAAATCTGATCTAGATCCACCATGACTGGAGGCGCACCAAGTCACAAAGACAAATCACAATCCGACGATTAATATGGTAGTTTTCAGATCTTGAAGTGTCGGCGGTGAGAATTAAATGAGAAAAATAAACAATTCAATAACCTTTAAGATTCTTTTTGGTGACGAAGATATGATGGATGTTTGATAAGGTTGAAGATGTAGTCATTGTGGTCTAATCTTTGGGTTGGTGATGAAGATCATTTTGGTCTGATCTTTGGATTTTTTTTTATGATGGAGATTGTTGTGATGAATGATAATTAGGTTTTGAGAGGTGAGAGAGAAAGAGGCGACATATGAGATTTTGAGAGGCAGTTAATTGGTTTTGTGAGGATAAATGGTTGGTGGTGGCACTAATTTAGGGTTGGTATGAAATACCAGAATTACCCTTTCAGCTTTATAGATAATGGTTTGATTTTTGAATTTAATTATATTAAAATCAAAATTAATAATAGCCATTGATCAAATATCCAACGGTTATGATTGGTCAAAAAAAGTACTGTAAAGTACTGTATCTAATATTGGTACTGTATAGAATACAACACTATATATATATATATATATATATATATATATATATATATATATATATATAGAATCTAGATCAAATAAGATCATACTTAAAGTTGTTAAAATGAGATCGAACTAAAATTTGACAAGAGATACTCTCCTTACAATAAAACTAATTTTTTTATTTACTACAACTAAAATTGTTAAAGTTTCGATAGATTTCTTTTTAAAATTTACGAAACCTACGTGATACACTTTGATTAGAAGTCTAATGTGTATCAGGTTTTTGTATGTGTATCAGGTTTTGGAATATTTATTAGTGTAATGTGTATCAGGTGTATCACTAATCAAAACTCATGTATCATTTGGTTATTAGTTGCTAAAATGTTAATTTGTATTAAAATATAATTTTTTTTTGTGTATGATTGCGATAATTGTTATTTATAAATGTTTTAGTGATTTTTTAGATTTGATCTTATTTTTACAACTTTAAGCTTGATCTCACATTAACCCTCTCCTATATATATATATATATATATATATATATATATATATATATATATATATATATATATATATATATATATATAGAGAGAGAGAGAGAGAGAGAGAGAGAGAGATTGGTTATGGTAGAATGTAGACTAATGTAGAAAAGATAAGAAGGACTTTTAGCCTTTGGATTTAACTAGCCAAAATTAATCAATGAATGAGATTAATTGTGGTGATTTAATGAACATTTGAAAGGTAGTATCAATACTTACATTAATAAGGGGCAAATGCGGCAATATAAAATTGTAACTCTTCCGCTAATTTCAATATTTTCAAGTTGCACATTAATAGGTTACATTTATGACGCTTTGGCTAAATTTTTCTATACTTCGTATTCTTATAAAAGACACATATACTGACCCACCAAAATGTGACACTACTTTTTTTTTTTTTTTTTTTTTTTTTTTTTTTAATTTCTTTCAAGTTGCCGTACAATAAATGTGACGTCTAATTATTTGACACACCAAAATTTTTGAAATATTTGTAATGTAACACTACATTTCTTTGATACATACATAGTGATACATTAAAATTTTAGTATATTTTAGTGACACACTAAAATTTATAATGACACACTTTGTTTATCACACACATTTTATTGACACATATGTAGTGACACAATTTTTTTTTTTGATAAGTTTGTATTGACACACTAAATTTAGTGACACACTTTTAGCGACAAATAAAATCTTTTGACACGCATAGTTTTCATGATACATTGCCATGATAACACATTGACAAAAAAAAAAAATAATAAATAAAAAGAAAATACTTAGAGTTAGACAATTTGAAACTTAAATGGGTGATTTATGAGGCTTAAATGAGGAATAAAAAAAGGAGAGGATAAATGACTAGAACACCCTTACTAATTAAATAACATATTTTACACTTTTAACCCTTTTTATCCTTTTTACTTTAAAAACTTTTCATTTGATCCAACCTCTATATATATATAGATATATATATATATATATATATATATATATATATATATATATATATATATATATATATATATATATATATATATATATATATATATATATATATATATATATACTAGCAGGGTACCCCCGCGTTGCGGCGGCGGGTACCCTGAACTAATATTTTTGGCGAATCATGTATTTTAGTTTATTATGTTGTTTTTGACAACAAATTTTCAGATATCAAGAATTTCATATGACATATTTCAACTCTTTAACTAATGACAATCTTTTTTATTATACAATTGTGATAATAAATATTTTAGTGAGCAATATTTTTTTGTCGTTCAAAATATCGATTTGATTCATATAAAACTAAGTTTTATGGATACAGGTGTTAAATAAATCTGTGAAACCGACAAACCAATCCGACCCGCTCAATCCGAAACCACAAAAAATGATAACTAAGAAAAATCGAATCAGAGGAAACCAGAAATCGGATAAACCATCTTATCGCGGTTCGATTTTAGTTTTTATTCTAAATATCAGCGGTTACCCGAATCGAAACGTGTTTTATAGACACATTTTCGTTAACGTATAAAATTTAACCATGTGAAATAGTTAACCTCGTGAAATTAGAAAGGCCAAAACCAACCTTAGTGCAGTTAGCAAAATTTAGTTCAAACAACAACTTAATTTTAGCTCAAAGTATCATTAATAAAATTTGGTATAACAATATTTAGCTCCTAAAAGAATAATCCTTATTACCAGCCCAACTCAGATTTTTGGATAGATCCAATATTAATCCAAAATTTCGGTTAAGTATTCAAGCTAGCCCAATTCCACCAGTGACCAATTATGACCCAAGTACTGATGTATAATAAGTGCTTGCCCTAATTTTTTTTATTCAGTGTGAACTAAACCATTTCAAATGTATGACGATGTATTTAATTTGGGTTTGGAAGCCAGAGGTACGATTTGTGGGAATCGAGTCATAAAGGCAATGTGTATGTAAGTTTTGTATTGAAAGTGTGTGTAGAAATTATCATGGAAGTATCCTTGGTTTCTTGTTTGTTATCGTATTATGTATTATTTGGTTCCTTGGCCATTCTATAATGGTGAGCCTTATATTAAAAAGCTAATTAAACATATTTAATTAAAAGATACGCTACCATTTATTAGCTTATTGTGTTATTGCGTTTATCTATGTGACAACTCGTAATTTCAGGTCATTTCTCAAAACAATTCATGCCTTACAATTTCAACATTTATCGTAAACTTGGTTTACTTGTTCCAAATTCGCGTAACCTTAAAGGTTTAGCGGCGAATTCATGATCATATCATCACGAACATTTCATATGGACTAAGATTAGTCTACATTTCATTAACATCATTTGCATCATATTAGTTCATTCATGACATTTCATTTCACATTTACCGCGTAATTTTTATATTAAATAAACGTTATCGCGTGAGTTATTATTTTGAGCATTTAATCCGTTACTTTCAAAAATGATCCCGACATATTTTTATACTTACATTGGTTTATAAAAACTATATTTTGAGTTTTCCTAGTGTTTTGAATTTATTTCGTATATAAATCGTTGAATTTATAATATTACGACGTTTTTCTTAAAAATTACTCGATAATTATTTTATCACTCAAATTTCACAAGGAATGTATTTTTACAATTTTTATTATCTCATTACATTCTATTTTGATCTACTAAAAATCTCTTTTACCTAAAAGTTATCATTTACCTTCACTTATACATTTTCCTACACATTACTTACACTTTTCTTATAATTATACAAACATATATATACTTATACATTATATTTAAAAAAAAAATATATATATATATCTTTACATCCCTCCCTCCTTGGCCGACCAAGGGGGAGGGTAGTAATAAATGGAGCATGGTCTTGATTATATATGTTTTCACTCTACATAAAAGTCTTATATTTCATTCATTCATACATGTATCTCATAATTCATAGTTAACAAAAACTTTTCTTCTCTCTTTTGGTTCTCCATAAAACCGGCCATCAAGAGGGTTCTCCAAGGGATCAAAATTTATTTTTCAAGTTCAAGTGTTTAATCAATCTAGTTAATACTCTTTATAAGGTTTTGAAATAAAAACCAAGAGTGTTTAGGTTTAACCTTGTTCTTTGCACCTCATCATATTAACTAGTAAGCATATCATTTACATTTTTCATATCTCCTTTTCATTTCATAAGTATCTCTTCATTTTTGGAACAAGCATGCATGATTTGTGTTGTTTATACCATATTACATGATTTTTAGAGATATATATATATAAAGTCATCCTATAATTATCCCCTTGGTATATGTTGGTCTTGATGATGTCTAGGGACCCATGACACCCTAAGAAGGTGTATGGTAGGATTAGATTAGTTTTGGAGTTGATTTGAAGGGATTAGAATAGGTTTTGTCCGAGAAAAACTATTTTCGATAAGTATAAAAAGTGGTCTGTCCTTGTTTTGATTTTCTGGAAAATCCGACAGTAGGCACGAAATTTTGGCCTTGATATTTAGAAAATATACTTTAAAACGAATCCGTGGCCGCTTGAACGGATTAAAACGGAGTTATAACGAAGAAGTTATGGATTTTACAAGTTTACGACGAAATATATATTTTTCAGAAATTTCAGCATACTATTTTTACATTGTTTGAGTCAAAAACGAGCCGTAAGCTTCACAAATTATTTCGACTTATCAAAAATATATTAGTTTACTTTGATACGAAGCTAAGGACGTATTATACGTAGAAAACGGATTTGAAACGACAAAGATATGCACGTTTTCATAAAATTGCCGTAACTATTATTTTCTGAAAAACTATATTATTTTTACGATACAAGTGTTACGGTAGCTGAAACGACCATGTTTGAGGCTGTTTTTAACCATGATGTGGAACTTTTTGGAACGAAATGTCTTCTAATAAAATCAAGATCACCAAGCATATTTTCTAAAACGACCAACCGTTTGTATAGCGGAGTTGTAGTAAATTAATTACGATTTCTTAAACTTGGCCGAAACTCACTTTTTGAACCACAATTCAACAAAATCACCATCTTTAACCCTTATTATCTTTATGTTCGAGACCTTTTTGACGAAAACTCCTGAACTGAAACTTCTAGATTTCGATGCAAACTTTCCAAAACCGTCGATTTCGTTTCCTAACGTTCGACGTACACCATTTTACGACTAGTTTTCCAAAGCCATTTTTGTCACTTTCATGAAATTTCCGACGACATTATTTTACGACGAAAAGTGATAATTTCACTACAAATCATTATAAAACCATTGTAGGATGACAGTTTGACGTAAAAACTTGTAAAGTCATTTTTGAATGGTCAAGACGTCAAAAGAGTATTTTTCGACGATAAGTATTATTTTCAAAACTCGCAAATGGTATAATTAACATACGAAATGCATGCATAACATTACATTGCAACTCATTACATATCATATCATTGGTAATAGGTCCAGATTAAAGTTTCACTTTATACCTCGGTGTACTCACTCTTGTCATCACACCAGTTTATCAAGTGAGTTTCATAGCCCCTACTTTTACTTGTTTTTATACTACTTTTGGGGGAGATACATGCTCAAACTGTTTTCATTTACTTTCACAAGTACTTTAACTTTTATGGAGTACCGTGAGTTCTATAGCCCCACTTTAAATTGTTTTTATACTACTTTTGGGGGGAGATACATGCTTAACTATTTTTCACAAGTACTTTAGATTTTTAAGGCTAAATTCTATCATACTCACCATTGTTTCAAAATAAAATGTTGTACTATATCAATTGTTCTTGTTTGCGTGCTATAGTTATACGTCGAATAAAGTACTATATCAGTTGACTACTGATACATTAAGTCATGTACTATTGATTATGTGCTACAGTTCTACGTCGTATAATGTTCTAAATCAGTTGACTACTGATACATTAAGTCTAGTCCTAATGATTAAGTGCTATTGTTCTACGTCTAGTTAGGTACTATTGTGAATTCATTTGACATCATGTGTTTGAACATAACCTATACACATTTTGGCAGTGGGTTGTGAATACACAGGTTGCAAGTTTTGTATGGGCGGAACTTGGAACTGAGTAGATTTACAATGCCTTTGCTGCATAAAACGATTTTTGAAAGGCTTTACATTTCAAAACAAACTCTATGAACTCACTCAACCTTTGTGTTGACACTTTTAGCATGTTTTTATCTCAGGTATCTAAGGCATTCACTTCATGGCATGCATTTGGACATCATGGAGTCGTGATGACGACGCGTCTCACTTGGGTTTTATGTACTTTAAAACATCGTTTGAATTGTAACAAACTTATTTCCGCACAAGTTGATTTTCATTTGGGACCTACTTTGTAAACTCTGATTGTTTTATTAAATCAAACGATGTATTTTCCAAACGACACTTTAGGTCGTTCAATATAACTGTGATTGTGATGCTATGACAGTCAATCACCAGGAATTCCATTCCGCTGCAAAACAGGTATTTTGGGGGTGTGACAGATTGGCATCAGAGCTTCAGTTATAGAGAACTAGGTTGCATCATTGACCCTAGACTATAACTACATTATCATAGCATCTCATCATTTCATCATAATTGCATGTTCACGTTGCATGCGATTTATACGTACATTTTTCGAGTTATTTACTTTTATTTCAAAACGATTGTCACATGGATGCCTTTAAATGCCCATTCCATTATTCTTTCTTCATACTCTAACGTGGAGAATTCCTTGTTATTCCCTATCACAATTTTTACATCAATTGACTCATCACCGATAACGTCGAATGCCGAGATAAACCTTTAAGTAGGGCAAAGTCACTCTCACTCCTTTGTTGCACCACTAACATGTCGAGTTACACGTTATTCACACATTAAGTCACTAAACCATCATACATTTGAAGCACTTACGACATCTCATAACCCATCTTTTCGGAAACCGTCGATCATTTAAAAAAAAAAAATAAATAACCTCAAACTTATCATTACTTATCACATTTCTTTGGAGCGTTTATCACTAACATCGGACTTTGCTACATCTCACCTTTCCTCTTATTTTGAAGAAGATATGGCACCGAAGAAAGCCACACCTAAAATGACTCAAGCGGCTATTCAAAAGTTGGTAAGGGATAGCGTAGCCGATGCTCTAAGGATTGAAAGGGAAACGGTGGCTGCTGCTGCTGCCGAGGCCGCGGCTGCTGCTGAAGCCGCTAGGCTTGCTGCTGCTACTGGAAATGCAGGAGGATCCGGGGTTAAAAATTGTTCGTACAAAGATTTCAAAAGTGGAGATCCCACTAAGTTTAGAGGGACTGAAGGAGCTACTGCCATGGTTAGATGGTTCGAGAAATTGGAGTTCGTGTTTTTGTTATGTAATTGCCCGGATGATAGCAAGGTCAAGTTTGCTACGAGTACACTACTTGATGGAGCATTGTCGTGGTGGAACTCTTACGCTCAGCCGATGGGAATGGAAAATGCTTTCAAGCTCACTTGGGAGCAATTCAAAGGTTTGGTAACAAAGAAGTTTTGTCCGCGTACGGAGGTGAAGAAGTTGGAGACCGAATTCTATGAGTTGGTAACTATTGGGTATGATATTGATACTTACATTCGAAGGTTTCAAGAATTGGCCGTGTTATGTCCATCTATGGTTTCGGATAATGAGAAGCTACTGGAAGCTTTCATTGAAGGACTTCCCGAGATTATTCAAGGCGATGTGACTTCTTCTGACCCGCAAACGATTGAGGAAGCTATTCGATTGTCTCAAAAGCTAATGGCACAAGTAGTAAAGAGGGGCAACATCACCAACACCAACCAAAACAACAACAACCCCAACAACCGCACCAACTACCACAATAACCAAAACATCAACAACAACGACGATAACCAAATCAACAACAACAAAAGGAAATGGGAAAATGACCAAGGAGGTTATAACAACAACAACCAAAACCGTAACACTAACCATCATCAACAACAGAATAGAAGACAAGAAGTCGCCAGGGTCTATGTTGCTGCACCAACAAAGGGAAGAGCTTATGCAGGAAACTTACCGCGATGCCACCAATGCACGCTACATCATAATGGTCCGTGTGGTATATGTTTTAGCTGTCACAAAGTAGGACACCTTGCTAAGGACTGTAAGGGCAAAGCCGTAGTCACATGCTTCGGATGTGGGGAGCAAGGACACTATCGGAACCAATGTCCTCAAAACCAAGGTCAACCAGTTGAAGGTGCTCATGGGAATGCATACATGTTAGGAGGAGGAGAAGCTCGTCATGGTCACAACAACGCGGAGGACTGAAGAAGTTTGGAAACTAACAGTCTTATCTTTTCTTTATGTACTATGTTGTACTAAGTTTATGTCTTTCATCGTGTCCGAAACTTTATGACTTAAGATGTACTACTTTTGCTAAACCACTCGTTGTAAAATATTCTCATCTATCGTACTTATTTTCTTTCCGATTTGTTATAACTTATGAAAATTTTACTTCCTGTTCCTTAACGACCAGTTTAACGACACGGTTTAAATCTTTGTAAACATTGAGAGTTATAACAACTAAACCGAACGTCACATCATCGTTCCTTAATTATACATAGCCTAGCTAACTATGTCTAATTCTGGAGGGATCATGTTATGTTGGGAGCAGTTATTTATAAATCTTAGTGTAAGCAAAATCTTCACATATTCCAAAGTCAAAGTGTTGCTTATGAGAGATTCATCCGATATTTTCTTTACTATGATGTTTTATACACTCTCAATCATCGACAACCGTAACGACACTTCCCCATGTCCTCTTTCCTCGATATTCATCATGAACT
This sequence comes from Chrysanthemum seticuspe, assembly GCA_019973895.1. NCBI lineage: Eukaryota > Viridiplantae > Streptophyta > Magnoliopsida > Asterales > Asteraceae > Chrysanthemum > Chrysanthemum seticuspe. Next base: position 16,949,450 of record BPTQ01000001.1, read on the forward strand.
CAAAAATTTGATAGACTAGCACGAACTGAATTCAGGGACTGAATTCCTTTTTGGATGGGCGAATGTGACAACTCGCAATTTCAGGTCATTTCTCAAAACAATTCATGCCTTACAATTTCAACATTTATCGTAAACTTGGTTTACTTGTTCCAAATTCGCGTAACCTTAAAGGTTTAGCGGCGAATTCATGATCATATCATCACGAACATTTCATATGGACTAAGATTAGTCTACATTTCATTAACATCATTTGCATCATATTAGTTCATTCATGACATTTCATTTCACATTTACCGCGTAATTTTTATATTAAATAAACGTTATCGCGTGAGTTATTATTTTGAGCATTTAATCCGTTACTTTCAAAAATGATCCCGACATATTTTTATACTTACATTGGTTTATAAAAACTATATTTTGAGTTTTCCTAGTGTTTTGAATTTATTTCGTATATAAATCGTTGAATTTATAATATTACGACGTTTTTCTTAAAAATTACTCGATAATTATTTTATCACTCAAATTTCACAAGGAATGTATTTTTACAATTTTTATTATCTCATTACATTCTATTTTGATCTACTAAAAATCTCTTTTACCTAAAAGTTATCATTTACCTTCACTTATACATTTTCCTACACATTACTTACACTTTTCTTATAATTATACAAACATATATATACTTATACATTATATTTAAAAAAAAAATATATATATATATCTTTACATCCCTCCCTCCTTGGCCGACCAAGGGGGAGGGTAGTAATAAATGGAGCATGGTCTTGATTATATATGTTTTCACTCTACATAAAAGTCTTATATTTCATTCATTCATACATGTATCTCATAATTCATAGTTAACAAAAACTTTTCTTCTCTCTTTTGGTTCTCCATAAAACCGGCCATCAAGAGGGTTCTCCAAGGGATCAAAATTTATTTTTCAAGTTCAAGTGTTTAATCAATCTAGTTAATACTCTTTATAAGGTTTTGAAATAAAAACCAAGAGTGTTTAGGTTTAACCTTGTTCTTTGCACCTCATCATATTAACTAGTAAGCATATCATTTACATTTTTCATATCTCCTTTTCATTTCATAAGTATCTCTTCATTTTTGGAACAAGCATGCATGATTTGTGTTGTTTATACCATATTACATGATTTTTAGAGATATATATATATAAAGTCATCCTATAATTATCCCCTTGGTATATGTTGGTCTTGATGATGTCTAGGGACCCATGACACCCTAAGAAGGTGTATGGTAGGATTAGATTAGTTTTGGAGTTGATTTGAAGGGATTAGAATAGGTTTTGTCCGAGAAAAACTATTTTCGATAAGTATAAAAAGTGGTCTGTCCTTGTTTTGATTTTCTGGAAAATCCGACAGTAGGCACGAAATTTTGGCCTTGATATTTAGAAAATATACTTTAAAACGAATCCGTGGCCGCTTGAACGGATTAAAACGGAGTTATAACGAAGAAGTTATGGATTTTACAAGTTTACGACGAAATATATATTTTTCAGAAATTTCAGCATACTATTTTTACATTGTTTGAGTCAAAAACGAGCCGTAAGCTTCACAAATTATTTCGACTTATCAAAAATATATTAGTTTACTTTGATACGAAGCTAAGGACGTATTATACGTAGAAAACGGATTTGAAACGACAAAGATATGCACGTTTTCATAAAATTGCCGTAACTATTATTTTCTGAAAAACTATATTATTTTTACGATACAAGTGTTACGGTAGCTGAAACGACCATGTTTGAGGCTGTTTTTAACCATGATGTGGAACTTTTTGGAACGAAATGTCTTCTAATAAAATCAAGATCACCAAGCATATTTTCTAAAACGACCAACCGTTTGTATAGCGGAGTTGTAGTAAATTAATTACGATTGCTTAAACTTGGCCGAAACTCACTTTTTGAACCACAATTCAACAAAATCACCATCTTTAACCCTTATTATCTTTATGTTCGAGACCTTTTTGACGAAAACTCCTGAACTGAAACTTCTAGATTTCGATGCAAACTTTCCAAAACCGTCGATTTCGTTTCCTAACGTTCGACGTACACCATTTTACGACTAGTTTTCCAAAGCCATTTTTGTCACTTTCATGAAATTTCCGACGACATTATTTTACGACGAAAAGTGATAATTTCACTACAAATCATTATAAAACCATTGTAGGATGACAGTTTGACGTAAAAACTTGTAAAGTCATTTTTGAATGGTCAAGACGTCAAAAGAGTATTTTTCGACGATAAGTATTATTTTCAAAACTCGCAAATGGTATAAATAACATACGAAATGCATGCATAACATTACATTGCAACTCATTACATATCATATCATTGGTAATAGGTCCAGATTAAAGTTTCACTTTATACCTCGGTGTACTCACTCTTGTCATCACACCAGTTTATCAAGTGAGTTTCATAGCCCCTACTTTTACTTGTTTTTATACTACTTTTGGGGGAGATACATGCTCAAACTGTTTTCA